>SJYX01006163.1:190664-229404 GCA_006410675.1 Oreotragus oreotragus
GTGGGTCACAGTGAAAGCTGGAACAGGCCAGGCATTTGGACTGCCAGCCAGGATCCCGTGTGACGGTACAGGGGCTCCCTCTCGGCAGCTTCAGCCTTGCTGTTGTTCAGTCACTCAGTCATGTCCGACTCTTTGCAGCCCCATGGACCATGCACGCCAGGCTTCCCTGCCCTTCACTATCTCCGAGTTTACTCAGATTCATGTCCACTGAGTTGGTGATGGCATCCAACCATCTCCTCTGTTGTCCCCTTCTCCTCTTCAGCCTTACAGGCAGCAAAGGACACTGCTGATAGCACGATGCTTGCGCCAAATTTAGGTTTATCCCCAGTGCCGCCCGTGTCTGCAGCAATGTGGTTACCCTCCTCCAGGTCCATCCACTCCACTTCCGGCTTCTCAGGTCTAACGGTCTCACTCAACAGTCCCTGAGAGGCCTTTTGCTCCTCAGCAGGTCCAATCATTGCCCCAGAGCCCCTGGACCTCACAGATACTGAAGCACCACTGGGCACAGAGCTCTGAAGAGACCAGTGGTATCCTTGACAATGGTGTTTCCATGATGACTGAGATCTCTGGTTACTGGGTGTTTTAAGTGCCAATGGGATGTCATGTCAGCAAGCTCACGGGCTTCTGTTTTCTTACACCCTCCTCCCGAACACTCAGCTCCTTCTGCCATCCCCTCTCCCTTCATGCTTAATATGGTTTGATGTATCCGCTGGATGTGATTTCAGCCAACTTTTGTTTGTGAATCAGCTTCCATCAGCTGGAACAAAAAGATACCAGCTCACTCTTGGCTCTCCCCTCTGCTCAACCTCAGAAAACATCCGTGAGAACTGAAGGCTTTGATTCCAGCCAATTTCCCCAGTCTCTTATGCTAGTCATCTGCACATCCGAAAAATAAACAAGCCACTGGGATGCCAAGCATTTCCCTAACACTTACTCCTGATCTTTCCTCTTTCTCATCATGAAACTGTCACTAACAACCAGAAGAGATACCAGAGAATTTGTCTTCCAGACCAGAACACTTGAGGAATAAACCGAGTCAACAAATGAGGCAGGAAAGGATACATGAATTGAGATGACCAGTTCATGCGGGAATGGCCCTCCTCCAATTTACACTCATCTTATAAAGAAGACAGACTTTATAATACAAAGATTTTTAAGAGAATGCTGCATTACAAACCCAGATCATTCAAAACCCTAGAAACCAAGGCAGTTACAACTCAGAGGTGATACATATCTATGTAGCTGGTTGAGTTGGATACGTATCTATATGTGCAGTTGGAGCTGGTGAAAGCTATCATTGAAGAAGATTTCTTCAGTAATTTGTTGTTATTTAGTCCCTAAGTCATGTCCTACTCTTTTGTGACCCCATGAACTGTAGCCCGCCAGGCTCCTCTGTCCATGGGATGTTCCAGGCAAGAATACTGGAGTGGGTTGCCATTTCCTTCTCCAGTGGATCTCCAGTAATTCTTGGCTGTGGAGCCTTTTGTGAGTTCCTTGTCCCTTCCACCCATTCTGAAGACTGCTCTACAGTGAGTCAGCATCCCTTAACCTGTCCTGGTATCGTGGTCACACCTATAGCCAGGTTTTCCTTACACTCAGCTACCACTGCAGCTTCACCTAGCATGTGGCTTCACCGCCTAGACTGGGGGCAAGCCTGAGACAAGGTCCTGCTCATCTCTGTATTGCCATGGAGCAGGGGAGGTCACGTGTCTCCTGCAGATTCCACATGCTTCTGAAGCTGCTGCTGCTGCTGCTGCTGCTAAGTCGCTTCAGTCGTGTCTGACTCTGTGCAACCCCATAGACGGCAGGCCACCAGGCTACCCCATCCTTGGGATTCTCCAGGCAAGAACACTGGAGAAGATGACTACTGGATGAATAAATAAGCCAAGAAAGCCGAGGCCATTCCCTCTCTGGAGAGAAAAGGGTTCAGCCCCTCTGGTAGCATGGCTTGGGGAGGAAGAAGGGGGACCCCAGCCTCACTCCCACCCCCACAACCCACCTACCCACAGCTGCCAACAGGCCTTTGCACTGGCTCTTTTCCTCCATGGAAAGTCTTTCCAACAGAGACTCCAGGGCTCCCTCCTCCCTTTCGCCTTTTCTCAAGTTTTGATCAAATCGGACCCTCTCAGGGTGGTCTTCCCTGCCCGTCCCATTCAACACTGCACCTGCTGTCCTCCTCCATGGAGGTCCTCCTCTCTCCCATCTCCTTTTATCTGTACATCACTCGTTCAGTCGCTCAGTCGAGTCCACCTCTTTGTGACCCCATGAACTGCAGCACGCCAGGCCTCCCTGTCCTTCACTATCTCCCAGAGTTTTCTCAAACTCATGTCCATTGAGTTGATGATGCCATCCAACCATCTCATCCTCTGTCATCCGCTTCTCCTCCAGCCTTCAATCTTTCCCAGTGAGTTGGGGGTCTTTCCCAATGAGTTGGGGGTCTTTCCCAATGAGTTGGTTCTTTGCATCAGGTGGTTGAAATATTGGAGCTTCAGCATCAGTCCTTCCAGTGAATATTCAGGTTTGATCTCCTTTAGGATGGACTGGTTTGATCTCCTTGCTGTCCAAGGGACTCTCAAGAGGCTTCCCCAGCACCACAGTTCAAAAGCATCAATTCTTCAGTGCTCAGCCTTCTTTATGGTCCAGCTTTCACATCCATAAATGACTGCTTCCTTGATGGCTCAGAGAGTAAAGAATCTGCCTGCAATGCAGGAGACCCAAGTTCGATCCCTGGGTCAGGAAGATCCTGAGGAGAAGGGAATGACTCCCCAGTCTAGTACTCTTGCCTGGAGAATTCCTTGGACAAAGGAGCCTGGCGGGCTACAGTCCATATTCTCGCAGAGAGTTGACATGACTGAGTGACTAACACTTTCATCACTATATCATGTATTACGTGCATGGTCTTCCTTTGCCACAGGACTGCAGGCTCCATGACAGAAGCACTGTGCCTGCTATGCCTCTCATGCCTGGACATCACGAAAGGTCTGTGACTATTTACAAATAGAAGGAAGCTGCCTCCTCCCATCCTTTGTTACAACAGAGAAGGCAGCTGTCCTCTTACCCAAACCTGATACCTCCACCTGTGCTCTGAACTGCATCCTTTCCAGTCTTCCATGATTATTACTCTGTCAACTATTCCTTCTCTCTTCCTCATCTTTTTACAGCTTCCTTCCAGCTGCCTAATAATTCTGGTCTTTATCTTGGTCTTTGTATATGTCAGACTCCATTCTGCAAATTTTGTATTAGTTCATGTAAGCCTCACAGTAGCCTGAGAATGCAGAAATGATGAAGCATTCCTACGTGAGAACAAACGGAGGCACAGAAAGTGGGGAAGTCCTGCCCGGGGCCACACAACCACCAAGCAGGGGTGCCACGGTGTGCACCCAGCAGGCTGGCTCAGACCAGCGCCTGGTCGCGCTGCCACGCGGCTGGCTCATCCCCACTCGCACTTACGGACGTTTGCTTGTCTCACCTCCAGTAAACGACCCGGTCCTCCTGCCGTGCACCCCTTGCTGCTTCTGTCTCCCGCCAGCATTTGCAGATGTCTGCACTATCAGTGACTCCTCGCTTCACCATCTCCCCCTACCATTCCATTCTGGTTCGTGTATCAAAAGTGCTCTTGTACGAACATCTTGTGATGGGCAAGTCTGTCTCCATCTTATTTGAACTCTGTCAACTTTTGATGATGGTGGCATGTCTCCCTTCCTGGATTAGTAAAGTCAGGGCTTCCTGGGTCTGGCCCATAGAGTGGGCCTGGGCAAACCTTCCCCTGGAGGAAATAAGCTACTGGGAAGAGACATGATAAATGGCCCCAAGCGGAGAGAAAGGTTAGAGTCCTCGGGGCACCTTTCAGATTCCTTCTGGCTCTGGAAATCCATTATTTTAAATCATCTCCTCTCAAACACTTTAAGGTTCTGCTAATAATGACACAAAATTCCTCCTTGATTCTGTTCCCCTAACAGAGGGCACCCTCCCCAATTAAAATCTCAATTTTTCTCTATATTCACACCCAACAAGATTGTGTCCAGCATTGTTTTCTTTCAAAATAAAGAAAAAAAATATATTTTTTTTACAAAATATATTAGTTTTACAAAATTTTCAAATACTAAATATGGCTGAATTTCTTTTCAACAGCTTCCTTGGCACCCTCTCCACCAGAATTTACTCCCCAAGAGTGATGGCTTCACTGTTCCAGGTGACAATACCAGTGGCGAACAGACATGTTAACAAAACCCATCCTTAGGATGGGGATGTGGATTCCAAGAGAGCAGTGAAGATGATGAATAACTTCCTTTGCTTGAGCTTCACCCTGTGCCAGGCACTGTACCAGTGGCAAGTTAATTTGCATATTTTGGTTTTATAAATAGGACATACAGGCTCAAAAAGGTTAAGTGATTTGCCCAGGGTCAACCCTAGCAAATAAACTGGCAGAGCAGGGATTCGAGTTGCATGCGGTCAAACCACGTGTGCCTGCAGAACGCTGGGCCCTGTACCCTGCCCTTCGCCTACTGCACATAAGGATTTAATATACAGTCAGGGAGATGCTTGAGACTTAAGAGGAAGCAAAGGTTATTCAGGGCTTCCCCAGTGCTCAGGGGTAAAGAATCTGTCTGCAATGTAGGAGCCACAGGAGATACAGCTTCAGTCCCTGGGTTGGGAAGATCCCCTGGAGGAGGGCACAGCAACCCACTCCAGTATTCTTGCCTTGAGGATCCCATGGACAGAGGAGCCTGGTGGGCTACAGTCCATGGCGTCACAAAAGAATCAGCACAATTGAAGCAACCTAGCACACACACATGCAAAGGTTATTCAATAAATAGTTGTGAGACATGTGATGAGCTAACTGGGAAAATATTCAAGTCAGATTCTCCACTGGCACCACACCAATAAGGATAAAATATGATCTAGCCATGAAGAGTTATGCTTAGGAGCAGTTTTATATGAAAATTCATTCAACCGTATTTTAGTCCATTTGGGCAGTCAGAACGTAACGCCATAGCCTGGGAGGCTTATAAACAACACTGGTTGATCGCTCAGCATTCTGGAGGCTGGAGGTCTGAGATCAGGGTGCCAGTGTGGCCTGATGAGGGCCCCCTCCTGGGTCACAAGCATCTTGTATCCTCACAAGGCAGAAGGGGTGAGGGGTCTTTGGAGCCTCTTCCGTAAGGGCACTAACCCTATTCATGAGGGCTCCACCCTCAGGACCTAACTAACTACCTCAAAGGCCACCTCTCCTAATAACCATCACATTGGGCATTAGGATTCCAATGTGTGAACCTGGCGGGGACAAAAACATTCAAGCCACCGCATTTCGAGTGTGTCCACTACTGACAGTGCCTTTGCCTCCTGCAGAACCTTCATGGAGAGGTTTGGCAGCCCTGAAAACTCCTCGTTTCATTCATGTCACACGGTGTGGATAAATCCGTGCTCTTTAAAGAGAAGCAGAACGCCCATCCCACATGCCGCGCTCCTGAACCCAGCTCGCCGGGACTTGAAAGGCCTCTGCCTTAAGCCGGCCTTTCTTCCCTCTCTTTTGTTCACTTCTTGATGGACCAGCATTCAGAGGCCGTGTCTCTATTAACACAATTGCAGCCTTTCCCCGAGAAAATCTCTGGAGGGCCCCCGGGTTGGGGAGGACTTTAAAGTCGCTTTCCTTCCAGATGTTTGATGCGGCCCCTTCCCCACTCTGCTGGTCCCAACCAGCAGTCATCACTCACGGAAACATGCTGTCATCTGGAAGGGGGGGCTATCAAGGAGGGGGCCGGAGTTCTGACTCCCATCAGGCTCTAGCTTTGCAGTCCTTGGCCTCTTGAGGTCTTGACTTCCTTCCTTCTCTGCAAAGCAGGGTCCTGCGGTGGGATCACAGCGAGAAGCCCCGGGCAGACGGCGTGCAAGTTACATTGTTACTGAAGGTGATGGCTGCTGCCTTGGGAATCAGAATAAACTACTGCCACAGGCCACTGACCCCCTTGGAACAGCTGTCCTCAGGGAGGTTGTCTTCCACCAAGGGCAGTCCATTAGGGAGAAATAAAGCACAGTGGACGGAAGAAAAGGTTTTCCCAGGTGGCGCTAGTGGTAAAGAATCACCCTGCCAGTGCAGGAGACATGAGATACAGGGTGGGATCCCTGGGTCAGGAAGATCTCCTTGGGGAGGGCATGAAAACCCACTGCACATGGCAACCCACTCCAGTACTCTTGCCTGGAGAATCCCGTGGACAGAGAAGCCTGGCTCCGACTTAGCACACATGCACGTATGGACGGGAGGAAAGGGGATGCAGAACCATGATCCCCCGCTGCCACTGCTGCGCTGTCCGATGGCTCTGAGGCCGTCCAGAGGGGAGCCCTGCCCAGGAGTGAATTAATGCCCTTTCTTTCCTTCAGCAAGACGTGCTCAGCTAAACAGCACACGAGGCATGTTGCCAAGGCCGGGGTGTGGCCTGTCCAACAGCCATGAGGCTGTGCTGGATGGAGCCCCTATGGGACCCGCAGGGCTTGGCCTGGCCTCTGGGTGGGTTGACTACATATCTTTTCTCCTGAATGGACCCAGAAGTGTCCCCTCGGTCCTAGATCCCCTCCTTCTTCATCATGTGTCAACACCTTCGGGTTTTCTTTGATACTCTTCTCAGCTGCTCCTCCCAGCCCTTCCTTCTCAGCCCCTCCCCTAGGTATCCCAGTTGCTCAGAGCCCACCCTTAGGCCTTGTGAAGCCCCCCCTTCCATCATTCATCTACATGCCCACAACTCCCAATGCACCTTCAGGCATGGTGCGCTCCAGGCGCCAGAATCACTGAAGAGCCCAGACACCCCCCACAGACCTCAGACCTGACCATCACTCACACCTCGACTGGCTCTCTCCCAGCGTTCTCTCAGGGAATGGCAGTCACGCAGAATCAGGGTGCTGCGGGCACTCCCCCCCTCTCTTCCCGGGCTTCCCCTCAAGATCACCCAGCCTTCAGGCGCTCCCACTCGAGGACAGCAGGTGCCCCTCCCTTGGGTCCTCTGCCGTGGCTTCTATCCCAGCTCCCTGTCTGCAGAGAAGCACTCCTTGTCAACTGCTCCCACGTGGGACCCAGATTTCCAAAACGCACGGCGCTTGCTCCTCGAAACTCTTCTGGGCTCCCTCATCAAGTCCCACTGCTCTCAAAATGAGTCAGCACAGATCCTTAGCACAGCACAGGAGACCCTTTCCGAGCTGGCCCTCTCGGTCCTCACCTTCACCTTCTCACACACCCACCAGCTGCCTCCACGGAGCAAGGGGCAGTTTCTGGAATGTGTCAGGTCACAAGATCGTGCCTTTGAACATTTTCCTCTCTCCCCAGAATCCTTTATTCTGTTTTCCAAGTTTACTTAAGTCAGCATTTATGACCTGCCAGCCCCAGGTCGTATCTGGCATAAATATGTATTTGGTGGTGGGGGTGGGGGGGAGACTTGTATAGTGTTAAGTCTTTTATAATTAAAATGCCCATGGTAAAAACTCAAGGGAATAGCCATTATAAAATATAAAACATTGGGCTGGCCAAAAACTTTGTTCGTTTTAGAACCTTTGTATTTTCTATTGGAGTATAGCTGATGAACCGTGTTGTGCTAGCTGTAAGTAAGAAGCAAAGGGGCTCAGGCATACATGCATGTATCCATTCTCCCCTAAACCCCCTCTCCCACCCAGGGTGGTAGGTAGCATTGAGCCGAGTTCCCTGGGCTATACAGTAGGTCCTTGCTGGCTGCTGCTGCTGTCACTTCGGTCGTGTCCAACTCTGTGTGACCCCATAGACGGCTATCCATTTTAAATACAGCGGTGTGTGCATGTCGGTGCTCAACTGTTACACTGTATGGAAAAATCCGGATGAATTTTTGGCCAACTCAGTATCGAGTTTTGGCTTCTTTTGAACAATGAGAAGTACTGGCAGCCCTGACCTGTATGCACTGGTGGAGCCGTGCCTCACTGCGAGTCCACACCACGTCCTACTGTCTTACACTGAGCCGTTTCACTTATTTATGTGACCTGCCTAGACCTTGAAGGCATCTGAGTTTGGGATCGCCAGAGCCACTACTACTCAGGTAGCAAAGTCAGCTCATGTCACCTTCCCCATGACCTTTCCTGACCCAGAAGCCTGACGTATGCCAGGTACAGCAAGCCTCCAGGACCCGCGGGTGTATAGCAAGTGGTGCGTGTTCACGCTCAGCCGTGTCCAGCTCTTTGCAACCCCGTGGATGGTAGCCCTCCAGGCTCCTCTGTCCATGGGATTCTCCAGGCAAGCTGCTGGAGTGGGTTGCCATGCCCTCCTCCAGGGGAGCTTCTCGACTCAGGGATTGAACCCGCGTCTCTTGCGTCTCCTGCATCGGCAGGCAGGTTCTTCACCATCCAGCCAGGAAGTGGCAGGGGCTAGTTACTAGTTCTCTCTCAGTGACAACCGACAAGATGCTGGTTGATAAAATCAACCTCAGCAGAAGAGGACTACCCAGGGGCACCGTGCTCCCCACCCCACAGGCAATATTCCGTTCCTCTCTGTGAAGTGGCACGAGGCTGCCTTCTGGGACCCACTGATAGACTAGTAAGAGGAAGCGGGCCTGGAGTCTGGAAGGATCCTCAGCCCTAAAGTCTCAGGGCTCAGCTGTGGTCTCCACCCACATCACCACCCCGTGTTCTACAGGACTCCACGGCTCTGGACAGGAACTGGGGATAGAATCTGCCCTTCAGGTCCTCTCTGTGAGCTCCTTTCGGATTGCTTTGGAGTAAAGTTCAGACAGCAAAGCCCAGGGCCAGAGTTGAGGGTGGAGAAAATGAACTCCAGCCCCGGTGCTTGAGGGCAGGGAAACTGACTTCACCCAAAAAAACCCCACTGCATCTGGTAGCAGGTAGGGGGTGGGTGCAGGTAGGGGGTGGGTGCAGGTGGGCGTAGGGAAGATGGTGGTACCCATGGCTGTGCCCAGGTTGATGCTGAATCAGGTGTCTGAGTGGGGGCTTGAGGAGGACTCTGCTTGGGTGGACAGTGGACCATCACAGAGTTAACACTGCCTGGGCACTTACCCCAGGGCACACACAGACCAAGTTCTCTCTGTGGATTTTTCTCCTCTGTCCCTATTGCAGCCCTGAGAGGTGCGCCTTTTTATGACCCCTATTTTGCTTAGAGAGGTTACGCATCCTCTCCAAGAGTTGCGGGATTTGACCCTAACTCTGTCTGATGGATCATCGCCAATTCAGGAACTACTGCAAAAGGTGGGAGTGGGGGTGGAGGTGAAAGCCTGAGCTCAGTCGCAACTGGGGCTTAGTGTGACAGGAGCAAAGCCTGGAGAGAAGCCAGAGAGCCAGGCCGGGCGGCCCTTCGCCCGACTCCAGAAATGCCTGCAGCATCGCCTGCCTGCAGCACCCCCTGCCACCTGCCACCGCCTGCCTGCAGCACCGCCTGCCTGCAGCACCGCCTGCCTGCAGCACCCCCTGCCACCTGCCACCGCCTGCCTGCAGCACCGCCTGCCTGCAGCATCGCCTGCCTGCAGCACCCCCTGCCACCTGCCACCGCCTGCCTGCAGCACCCCCTGCCACCTGCCACCACCTGCCACAGCTACGAGGAAGCGGTGTGAAGCCACCCGGGGAGTGTGCAAGGGACCTGGGGTTGTCCCATCCGACTTGATCCCTCTCCCCTCACTCCAGGAGACTTTGGCCCTAATACCTGGAATGTTTCCAGCAGCTTCAGACAGGATGTTCAGGCTGTGCAGAAGGCTGGGAAACTGATTTCTGTTCTAAACAAGCGCAAGGGAGGGGAGCAAAGGTGGGTTAGCAGGGCTCCACCCCCTTTGCTTTTCTCCTTGCCCTGAGCATCAGTCCTTACGTCCAGGGTGGGCGGGGCCCGAGGTGGCATCCCAGACACAGGCTCCCTACCTCCAGAGTCTGGGCTTTGGGTGGCGCCCAGGGGAACCTGGCCCAAGTTCTCACTGAGAGCTCGGTATCTGGGGGCTCCCTCAGAGCCTCACCCTCTTCCCATTTCTCCTGCTATCACATTCCTGTAGGAAATGCCTGGGGAGAAGGCCAGGGTGGAGGGGGGTCACCTTGGCCCCTCCCTGGGGCTTAGAATAATCAAGATGCAGAAAGAAGGGACTTCCCTGGTGGTCCAGGGGTTGAGAGTCTGCCTGCCAAAGCCGGAGACTCGAATCTGATCCCTGGTCCTGGAGGATTCCCCATGCCCCCTGCAGGGCCCTGGGCCCGTGTGCCCAACCACTGAGTCTGCACTCTAGAGCCCGTTCTCCCCAACGAGAAGTGGCTGCACGGAGAGGCCTGGGCACCACAACTGCAGAGAGCGCACGCGCGGTGGCGACGACCCAGTGAGGCCGGAAGTAAATAAAAAAGATGCAAAGGGAACTCTAGCTGCAGACTTCCCAGCGGAGTGAAATCAGTGGAGTGACAAGTGCACGCGAAATTTAATGCTTTTTTTCTACCTAGTAAAACCCCCGCACGTGAACGCTTTGCAGGGGTCCATTTGGAACTGCCTGATGCTGCCTGCGAGAACGGGGAGGGGGGCACAAGGCCTCCCTAGCACCTGGCCTCAGGGACCAGGGAACGAGATCTAGCCTCTAGTTCTCTTGATGGAAATGCCTCTTTGACCCAAAACTGTCAAAAAATGAGGCTGCCAGAAAGAAAACAGGCTTTGATGAGATCCCTGACTCTCCCTTCAGTAGCAGACTCTTTAAAATGGAGCTTCCTCACCCCTTAAAACGAGTAAGCTGTGAAGAGTAAAAGAGATGAGGAGTATGTGTAAACAACTTGGCAGATCCCGTTTTTATTTAATTTTCATTGTTGTTCCTGGTAAACCTTTTCGAGAAGAGGCCTACTCTTTTTGTTCCAGTAAGTGTGTGTTCATGGAGCCCCTACTTTGTAATGGGCCCCTGGCTGGGCTCTGGGCTCACCGTGGGGGACGGAGAAGTCTCCAGTCTGAAGGTGCTTAAAACTGAAATTTGGAGACAAGAAGCACACACTCACATACTCATACACAGGAAACTCCCCAACGAAGGAACAGAATCACAGCCACTCAGCCATACGTGGGGTGAGGCTAAGAAGGAGCCGGGAGAAGCGGGGATTCGAGACTGAGGGTGTGTGTGGGAGTGGGCAGGGAAGGGCTGATTGGGGGTGGCATTTTGTCAGAACCCTAACACACAAGGGGGCAGCCTCAGAAGGGCTATGGGAAGAGCATCAGGCAGAAGGGTGTGCGCAAGCCAGGGTCCCAAAGCAAGAGGAGCCCAATGTATTAATGGATCCCAGTTTTCCCTACTGAAAATTTATGTTGTTTCTGGGACCTCTTCGCCCCTAAGATGGCCTGTGAATCTTCATCCTCACCTGTTTATTGGTCCTCTTTTTGCCTCAAGGTTGTGGCATTTTCCTACAACCTCCCGCTTTCCTTCTCTTCCCTCGTCGTTTCTTTACCTTATGTTTACAAATACGCTTTTTTTATTTGTAAAACATTCTCCTTCCGACTCTTGTTTGCTCCCGACCTGCTTCTCTTTGCTTCTCAACCCTCTGGCAAGGCCGGACTGTAATCACAGCCCGCTTTGATCAGGGAGCTCTCTGAAATTCCACATCACTTCACCACCCCGAGGAAAGGAATCACTCACACGGCACCAGTTCAGTTCAGTCGCTCAGTCATTTTCGACTCTGCAACTCGATGGACTGCAGCATGCCAGGCCTCCCTGGCCATCAGCAACTCCCGGAGCTTGCTCAAACTCACGTCCATCGAGCCGGTGGTGCCATCCAGCCATCTCCTCCTCTGTCGTCGCCTTCTCCTCCTGCCCCGGGAGCCTGCTGATGCCCCAGCCGGTGGCCCTGGGGCACCTCATCCCAGGCACGCCCCTGCAGGGGGTATCCGTGCCCACCCTGTGCCACCCGGTGACTGCTTTGGTCTCCTGGTCCTCACGCTTCTTCGTCCTCCACTATGGCCTTTCTCCTTTCGTTCCTGCTTCCAGCTCTTGTAGCTCAATCCTGGGATCTCAGCAACGTTAAAGATGGCTACACTCATGGCTTCAATTGTGTCCCTCCAGTTGGCTTGCAATCTCCATCTCAGCTCTGACCTCTCCCCTAAATGTTATTCCTTACATATTGGTCACAGTTATCTACCATCTAGGGGACCTCGGGGAAGTCCATCCCCATTTTGGGGTGTCACTGTCATGCCTGGAAAATACCGGGAATTGGGCTGGCTGGCTTCTTTAATTCCTAAGCTCCAATAATTGGTGACTCAATGATTTTTACATGTCTTCATTCCCACATAGATGAACTCTGTCCTCTTAAAATCACCATGTTTAAAGTCAAACTCCTCATGAAGGCACAGCTACCCCTCTGGATTCTGATATACACAGTGGGCTCAGCCATCCCGGACGTTCCCAGAGTGTTGTCGTTTCTTCTCTGTAACCGAGACTCCCTAGTTCTCTCTTCCTTTCCACTCGCAGCCCTCTGCCCCCAGCCCTCCCTCCATGCTGCTTCTAGAGATGACCCAGGTGGTCCCCCGCAGATTCTGCCCCTTTCAGCAACATATAATCTGCACATTCAAAACATTTCAAGGGTCCCAATTGTTCACAGCAGCTCCTCTTCAGCTTTGTGGGTTCCCTGGAGAATCCTTCAAAATGTATGAATCCTCCGTCCAGAAAAATACCTAAAATTTCAAGAGGTCCACGGGCTTCCCTGGTGGCTCAGATGGTAGAGAATCTGCCTGCAAAGCAGGAGACCTGGGTTCGATTCCTGGGTCGGGAAGATCCCCTGGAGAAGGGAATGGCAACCCACTCCAGTACTCTTGCCTGGTAAATCCCATGGACAGGGGACCCTGGTGGGCCACAGTCCAGGGGATCACAAAGAGTCGGACTCAACTGAGCGACTATGGGTCTCCTGAAATGTATCACAGGCTCTTTAGAGTTCTTTCAGGCCCAGCTTAGACCAAAGCAACCCCTCAACGAATCTCATTTTTTGAGTTCCAGAGCCCCTGACAACTTAACTCTGCAACCCCTGTTCTATCCTGTATTCCCCCACCCTCAGATCATCCTGAAGCCCCCACTCCAGCCAAGCCCCAAAGGTAGCAGCTCCTTGATTAGCACGTCAACCTTCTTTGGCTCAGGCCATTCTCCCCATCTGAATCATCAGCTTCTTTCTTCTTAAAGCTAAGTCTTGGACCATTCCTTCAAGTCCGGAACCAATCCCGCCTTCTCCAGAAAAGGTCTCTCTTGCTCCCCGCCCTGGGTGGGCTCCTCTTTGGAGCTCCTGTAGGTCTGAGTCATCAGCCATCAGCACCATATGGTCAATTTGTGTTTCTAGGACATGGCAAGGCTCACCCCTGAGGCCAGCAACTGTCACTAGGCTGAGATGCTTGCTGGCGATAATGAATCTTCCTGATTATGACTGAAGGAAGAAGGCTTCCAAAATGGTCCAGCTGGGCTCTGAGTGATGCCAGCTTTTCTATATTTTATTACACACACCCACGTGTTTTCTAAAATATAGTATGAAAGTGAAAGTTAGTTGCTCAGTTATGTCTGACCCTTTGTGACTCCATGGACTGTAGCCCACCAGGCTCCTCTGTCCATGGGATTCTCCAGGCAAGAAAAAGACACATGTACCCCAATGTTCATTGCAGCACTCTTTACAAAAGCTAGGACATGGAAGCAGCCTAGATGTCCACTTACAGGTGAACGGCTAAAGAAGCTGTGGTACATATACACAATGGAATATTACTCAGCCAGAAAAAAGAACACATTTGAGTCAGTTCTAATGAGGTGCAGGATAGAGCCTATCATACAGAGTCAGGTAAGTCAGAAAGAGAAAGATAAGTGCCATATACCAATGCTTATATATGGAATCTAGAAAGATGGTACTGATGAATTTACTCACAGGGCAGCAATGGAGAAACTAGAGGACAGACTTATGGACACGGGAAGAGCAGAGCAGAGGGTGAGATGTATGGAGCGAGTAACATGGAAATTTACATGACCATATGTAAAATAGATAGCCAATGGGGATGTGCTGTATGACTCAGGAAACTCAAACAGGGGCTCTGTAACAATCTATAACAGTGGGATGGGGAGGGAAATGGGAGGGAGGTTAAGGAAGGAGGAGACATGGGCATATCTATGGCTGATTCTTGTCAATCTGTGACAGAAAAACAAGAAAATTCTGCAAAGCAACTAACCTTCAATTAAAAAATAAATAAATAAAATACTGGAGTGGGTAACCATTTTTTTCTCCAGAGGATCTTCCTGACCCAGGGATCAAACACAGGTCTCTTGCATTATAGGCAGATTCTTTACCATCAGGGAAGCATGGAATACTGAACGTGATTTATCTGGAACACCAATCCTGCTGTAAAAGGATGATGCTCCAAGTGGTACTGAGATGTGGGGAATAAGGATGCTGTGAGTTCATCTTGCCTGCTCATCAAGAGGCTTCACTGAGATGTGAGAACACCTACTGAGATGCTGGGCATGTGGAAGACCCTCAGTGTGTAAGTCTGCCTTCCTCCTCCTTTAGAGTGACTTTTTTTTTTCTTTTAAATGTAGAGCAGGTGGTAGGTGAAAATAGCTCAGCGCCTATTTATTATCCTGCTCTAGCATTTCAGGGCAAGGAATTTAGAGGCATAACAAAAGGATTAGATGTTTCCAGCAAGTCTGAACTCACTCAACAGGGAAGGTACCCAGTGGTGATGCTGGGGAGCTGGAGAAGATCTGTGGTTTCTGGAACCTCCTTTACAGATGGAGAAACTGAGGTCCTCAGAGCTCAGGGCCTGCCTTTGAGGTGGCAGCTCTCCCAACTCTTACTCACCTGTGATGATGACATGTTTCTCATCATCACACAAGAATTCTCTCCTCCATCAGATCACAAACTCCTCGAGCACTTTTTCTGTGCTGAGTTATTTTTGCTTTCTCTATGATCCAACAAATGTTGCTAATCAACCCTGAATATTCCTTGGAAGGACCGATGCTGAAGCTCCAATACTTTGGCCACTGGTTGCAAAGAGCCGACTCATTGGAAAAGACCCTGATGCTGGGAACGATTGAAGGCAAAAGGAGAAGGGGATGACAGAGGATGAGATGGCATCACTGACTCAGTGGCCATGAATCTGAGCAAACTCTGGTAGATGACGAAGGACAGGGGAGCCTGGCATGCTGCAGCCCATGGGGTTGTGAAGAGTTGAACACAACTTAGTGACTGAACAACAACATCTTTGCATGTCACCAGCATCTTGCACAGGGTTTGTGAGCCCTGCACGTGACAAGTCAGATGTTTTGTGATGACTACACAAGGCTCATGGTAACAGGTACCAGTGAGCCTTCCTGAGGTTTTCTCCAGGGTCCTTGGATGCCTTGTAAGGCTGCTGTTTCTGAATCAAATCAGGAACAGACTGACTCTTCTAGCAGACGTGGCCCACGGCACAGAGTGTGCTCGCTACACTGAAACACTGTATTTGAGGTTTAGTCATTGAGCATTTACCAGGTGACATGCCCTGGGTATATGGAGATGAACAGGACGGAATGGATCTTTCCCTCATGAAGAATCATCTTGTGCAAGAGGAAAAAAAGGAAGAACAAAAGCAAATATATCATCATCTGATCCTGACAGAACAACCCTCTCCAGTGGCTAATCTCTGCCTATTTTCAAGACAGAAAATAAAAACAACACCGCACAATGGAACTCTGATGAAGACCCCAAATCCAAAAAGTTCAACACATTTTATTTTATTTTATCTCAATTGATCTCAACTCTCAAATGCTCCAGCTTCAGAAGGTTTAAGATTAGGTACCATTAAGCCGGCTAGACCAGCATTGATTGAAAAACCCTCCTGGATACTACAGGACGGAGGAGGTTGCAGACCCTTATTAATCTCCTTGTTATCAGCATGATCTCAGCCTGCCAGGAGCCACCTTACTAGATTCCCAATTCTGGCCACATCCACACCCCCCTGGCTTCTGCGTACCAGGCCATGGAGCTTGTACAGCACCATGAATTACCCTGTTAAGAAAACTTTAATAGTGAGCTGGTCTTTGGCCATTGAATCAAGGAAAAAAGGAAAAGTAGGTTTCCTCTATAAACCAGACAGACCTCAATGGGTCCCAGATCAGACAGTTACATGGGAGCCCATATAACTCCAGTATATTTTCTCTTCTTTGACCATGGAAAGGAATAAATAAATGATTGTGGAATGTGAGCTGTTCTGAGCATTTCTATGGAACTGACTCCCTCCTTCCTGCCCTCCCTCCTTTACTTTCTTTGTTCTCCAAACCAGCACTTACTCTCTGCCAGGCACTGTGCAAGGGGCTGAAAGTACTGAACCAACGTAGCACAGATCTGAAATGGTCCTAGCCCTCCTAAAGCTACAGTCTAGCAGGCAGGAAAAGCACCATGCAAGAAATGTGAATTGTGAAAAACAGGGCTTCCCACGTGGTGCCAGCTGTAAAGAACCCACTTGCCAATACAGGAGACATAAGGGACGTGGTTTTGATCCCTGGGTAAGGAAGATCCCCTGGAGGAGGAAATGGCAACCCACTCCAGCATACTTGCCTGGGAAATCCCATGGACAGAAGAGTCTGGCGGGCTACAGTCCATGGGGTCTACAAAGAGCTGGACATGACTCAAGCAACCTAGCAGCAATAGCAGAGGATGCTGGGAGCCTGGGGGGCCGGGAGGGGGTCTCACCTAGCAGTGCTGCTGGGGGCTGGGGAGGAGCTCAACCGCCCTTGCCTTTTGAGTCGTCCACAATACTGTTTCACTGGAGGATTCTTTTTTTGTGCACTGGGCAATTTCCCAGATACAGTGAGACATTGTATCTGGACTAGGTACTTTTTTGGAAGATTAACTCACTCTCTGTAGAAGTTCTACAAGGACTTGTCACGGCTCTGCTGCCAAGGGGACAGATAATGGTCCCAAAGAGAAGTCAAGCAAGCACAACGTCATGGGGTCAACTTCAGTCATTTTGGGGTCTACCTCAATGTGTTTTGCTGACCCCACTTTACTGACAATATTTTCTTTAAACTGACTCACTTAAAAACGTAAATGAGTTTATCATCAAAGGAACCCTTAATATCACTGCCATAAATAGAATACCAATATCCCTTGCCCTAAATAGAANCTACCTCAATGTGTTTTGCTGACCCCACTTTACTGACAATATTTTCTTTAAACTGACTCACTTAAAAACGTAAATGAGTTTATCATCAAAGGAACCCTTAATATCACTGCCATAAATAGAATACCAATATCCCTTGCCCTAAATAGAAAGTAACGGCAAAAATAAATAAAATTAAATTCCTGGCTTCCAGCCTGTCTCGAGGCTGTCTTTATCTGAAGTAGCAGATTGGTTTTAAAAGGCTCCCCTCTACTGGCCTTCGATCACCCCTAGAGGCCTCTCTCATCAATTCCTCTGCTTTTTATAACTGAGAATGGAGTTTGGAATTGGATTGCTGGCTGGGCAGGCCACCAAAACCACTCAGGAACCCCAAGAACTCTAGGGAACCATTACTGCACGTGCCAATGGTGAAGCAGGGCCGTCAGCTGTGTGAATGACCCCATCCAGGCCAAATGCAGGAGGGGGCTTAATGACACAGGCCAGGTGGCTGAGCAGTTTTCTTTGGAAATTTCTATCACTTGCCCCAGCCGTGGATCATGGTTATTCTGGTACAGACACTGCAGCCTCCTTAAGCTCACTTAAAACATCAATTCAACACTTGTTTAAGATTTATCCTTGCCTTACTTCATGGCCAGGGCCTCACTTTGGGAGAGGAAAGAAAGAGAAGCAGGTTAATCCACAGGGCTAAACCCTAGCACTCTGGAAACGACCAGCTAGACCTTGATGAAATTCAGTTTTTTGTGTGTGTGTTTATTAAGCAGTTACTTTACACAAGTCTCAGTTTACTCATCCATAAAATGGTTTCTTTCCAGGGTTTTAATGTGTGTATGTTTTTTTAGGTCTCGCCATGTGGCAGGTGGGATGGATCTGAGTTTCTCAACCAGAGATCAAACCTGTCCCCCCCTGCATAGAAAGCTCAGAGTCTTAACCACTGAACCACCAGGGAAGTCTTGTCCAGGGTTTTATAATACGTGTGTGAAATAGCGTATGAAAACTGGTGTGCACACAGGCATCTGGCTATAATAATAACCACTATTGATTTTTCTGACATCCATCTAAGGGTGAAGGCCTACTCTGATGGGCAACAAGGATCCTCAGACAACTTTCCCCTGGTTTGACGGGTCAAGGTCTTTGCCTTGGGCTGGGGCTCTGCTGAAAGGCCAAGAGGCCAATTATTCCCACCAATGCAGGGAGTGTGTACACAATTTGCCTGGGGTCTTGTTCCGATGCAGATTCAATTTCATCAGGTGTGGGTTCCGGGTGAGGCCTGAGGTTTGCTTGTCTACCCAAACCCCAGATGAGGCCCCTGTTGCTGGGCCAAGGATAACACTTTGATTGATAAGGCTCAATAGTTCTCCCAGTAGGGGTTCTCAGAGGGAGGAGCCAAAGGTATCAGCATCACTTGCAACTTGTCAGTGATGCCAGTTCTCAGGCTTCACCTGCTGAAGCAGAAGCTCGAGGGTGGGGCCAGCACTGTTTGTAACAGCCCCCAGCTCTGGCACTTCCTGCCCCTGGAAACCACAGCACCAGCTCAGGTCTGTGGTTGTATGGGCGTTGTCTGGTCTGAGCCTCAAAGGGGATAGACGCTGCCTCTGAGCAAGTCCCAGCCCAGCAGGATGATCTCTGCTGCTGCTGCTGCTAAGTCACTTCAGTCGTGTCCGACTCTGTGTGACCCCATAGACGGCAGCACACCAGGCTCCGCCGTCCCTGGGATGAGCATTCTGGGTCTCTCTGTTCAGACTCACCCTTGAGCCACAGACACTGACGAAAGCTTCTCACACACAGGTGGTAAGGAAAAGGACCTCTGGGAACCTGGTCTGGGGGGGGGTGGTGATCTGGGTTGTCTGCACCCTTGGCCTCCCCTTCCTTCCCCTTGCTCCCCTTCCCCACCACTCCATGACTTCCATGCAGTTTAGACTTTTACTAGGCCATATGGGTCCCTCCGCTAAAGTTAGACAGGAAGGCAGGCCAATGAGTATTTACAGTGTCCACAAAAAGTGTATGTCTGCACATGCACTTACATGCACATACACAGCCTAAATCCCAGGCGTTGGGAATTTGCCCTCCCCCTCTAGCAAGCGTATCCAAATATACTCATAACAAAGTAACGGTTCACATTGATGTTTCTCTAATTTTAGTACCAGTTCTTTCCTCTTTTTCTCCCTCTGCTCCTTCCCCACTACGCTTTTTGGTACTACATTTTATGAATTAAATAGCCATGGAATTAAAAGACGCTTGCTGCATTAAAGAAAAGATATGACAAACCTAGACAGCATATTAAAAAGCAGAGACATCACTTTGCTGACAAACGTCCATCCAGTCTATGATTTTTCCAGTAGTCATGTATGGATGTCAGAGTTGCACCATCAAGAAAGCTGAGTGCCGAAGAATTGATGCTTTCAAACTGTGGTGCTGGAGAAGACTCTTGAGAGTCTCCTGGCGTGCAAGGAGATCAAGTCAATTCTAAAGGAAATCAGTCCTGAATATTCATTGGAAGGCCTGATGCTGAAGCTGGAGCTCCAATACTGTGGCCACCTGATGCGAAGAGCTGACTCATTGGAAAAGACCCTGATGCTGGGAAAGATNCTTGAGAGTCTCCTGGCGTGCAAGGAGATCAAGTCAATTCTAAAGGAAATCAGTCCTGAATATTCATTGGAAGGCCTGATGCTGAAGCTGGAGCTCCAATACTGTGGCCACCTGATGCGAAGAGCTGACTCATTGGAAAAGACCCTGATGCTGGGAAAGATTGAAAGAGGGATGAGAAGGGGATGACAGAGGATGAGATGGTTGGATGGCATCACTGACTTGATGGACACAAGTCTGCGCAAACTCAGAGAGACATTGGAGGACAAGGAAGTTTGGTGTGCTGCAGTTCATGAAGTTGCAAAGAGGTGGACACGACTTAGCGACTGAATAACAACATTCCTTTCTTATGTATATACCACATTCTGCTTATCCAGTCATCCACTGATGGGCATTTTTTGGCTACTGAAAATGACAGTGTTATAAACACAAGTGTACAAATACTTGTTCAGATGCTTGCTTTTGATTCTTTGCAGTATGTACCCAGCCGTGGAATTGCTGGGTCAGATGGTAATTCTATTTTTAATTTTATGAGGAACCACCCCACTGTTTTCCACAGCAGCTGCACCATTTTACATTCCCATCAGTTATATTTTACTGATGTCTCAGAACACTATGAATAGGATACCATTAACTCCTTTAGAAAGTTTAGGAAACCGAGGCTCAGAGAAGTGAAGCCATATGCCTGGGGTCACACAGGTAATAAGTATGGCATCAGTAATCTGTGCCTTAGTCTTCCCGCAGCAGCTCCCAGGGGCTCCAGAGGTGTGGTCCAGTGTCTCGAAGCATGGACAGTGAGTCTGGCTCGGAGAGAAGAATTGCCAGTTCTTGTGTGGGTGCCAGTCGCTCAGCTGACTCTTTACAACCCCCTGGACTGTAGCCCCCCAGGCTCCTCTGTCCATGGGATTCTCCAGGCAAGAACACTGGAGTGGGTAGCTATTCCCTTCTCCCGGGGATCTTCCCAACTCAGGGATCGAACTCGGGCCTCCTGCATTGCAGGCAGGTTCTTCACCATCTGAGCCAGCAGGGAAGCCCCAGTTCTTACAGACAGGAGAAAAGGAAGGCCCTAGGCTGGCAGCTGGGAGAGATTCACAATGAAGACCCGAGGGAGTCATATTCTAATGATGCTGGAGGGCAGAGCTTTGGCCTGGGTACCCGTAGGCTGGGGATGGGGCTGTGACACTTTGGGCTGGCTCCATCCCCAAGGCTGGCTGCTCTTTAAGGAGCTACTTGTCAGAGGGCCGCTGCCCCGCTGCCTTGGTGGAAGAGGCTCCCAGCTCCGGCCAGGACCCTCACACCACTGTGGGTTCCTCTCTCGCCCTTCTCTTTACCTCTCCTTCGAACAACACCTATGGACTGGGGTGTAGTTTGGACATAAGGCAGAGTCCACTTAAGAGTCAGCTCCCAAACCTCAGGAGCCTCAGAGTGCAGTAGGAGAGGGTGTGCTGCTTATAGAAGAGCAAAAGCAAGTCACCTGCCCGATCAGTTTACCAGTTCATTCTCTCCGGGTATCTTAGCCTCCCCGCTCCATTATTTAAGCCCCTCTGGCATTTACTAAGCAAGAAGATGTGAATTAATCCTGCGGATCACTCCTCCGAGTGCGGCCGATATTCTTGTGACTGAAACTGGAGATGGGAAACCTAACCGCAAGCGCCCGCGCGTCACTGGACTGTCCAAGGGTGTGTGTCTCTCCTCAGCATGGGCTGAAGTGCTGCACCCAAGTATGGGGTCGCCATGGTGTTCGGGAGGCTCATCTGACCGGCCATGAGCCCTTGCTGAAGTCCCCGTGTTTCCAGTTTCCCTTTGCAAACTTTGTGGTACAGGAAATGGCCCAGGGCAGGAGGTGGGAGGCAGGGGGGACAGGCGCAGGCAGCCTGGTGATTCCGGGACACAGAAGTCACTACGAAAGGCACAGTGATGGAGTTGGGCAAAGCATGGTGATGGAGTTGGGCAAAGCTGGTTGGTACCTCATTTCCTCGTTACTGGCTGTGTGACCTCAGCAAGCCTTGGTCCCTCTCTGGCCTCCAGCCCCTCATCTGTCAATGAACCAACTTGGCAGCCCTGGGTACGGTATCAGCCCCTAGGAAAGAGGCTCCCCGGGCCCCTACAACCTCCCTGCAGAAGCCGCCTCCCCACCTGCTTCCTTCCTTCCTTGCCAGGATCCGGGAAGCTGACAACCCTAGCCCTTCTGTCTTTCCCCCGAAAAAAAAATTCTTCCAGGCTTTAATCTTTTGTGTTGTTTTTTCTTTTCCATCAGTGTGTGTGTGTGTGTGTCTCCTATAGTGAGTTGATCAAACAAACATGCACCACAGCCACTCTGATGAGACCCGGTGGGGGCAAGGAGGGGGCTGGAGGAGAGGGAAGGAGGGAAGGCGGTGTGGGGAGCACCGTCCAAAACAAGATGCCGAGGAGCTGGCCACCCTGAATCACCTCCATCTCCTGGGCTGCCATATTCCATTACAGCCCCGCCTCTAGCGTCTTGTCTCTGAAGCTCTTGAGCGTGGCTGTTCCCTGGGTTTCTCTCTTTCCTGCAGACCTCTCTCTGTCCCAGCTTTATCCTTTGGGGGAACGAGCATGCATATTTCCCTCACTGGATGTCATTTCATACATCAGTTATAGATCATTCTCCTGATTTCCTGGAACCTGGGTTCACATCCCAGCTCTGCCACTGACTGGCTCTGTGACTCTGGTCAAGTTGCTTAACTGTTCTGTGCCTCAGGCTGCACATCTGTTTAACAGAGGTAGTAACAACATGGATCTTATAGGACTGTTGGGACTATTACAGGTGTGAACAGAGCTAAGGTGCTTAGGCTGTCATATGCACGCAACAGATACGCCAAAATAATAATAATAATAATAATAATAAGACTGTTGTTATTCTCTGTTGCCGTCAGCCTCCACTGAGAAAAGATGTGTGAGGAGTGAGCTCCTGTTTCTAGAAGCAATGCCCTCTGTATACTCTTCAAGGTAAACTCAGATCCCAGACTATAGATTTCAGCCATCAATAACATTTCCAAAAAAATTGGGGCTGAGGGACTTCCAGGATGGCCCCGTGGTTAAGATACCATGTTTCCAGCACAGGGGGCGTGTGTTCGATCTCTGGGTGGGGAACTAACATCCCCTACTGTACTCGACCAAAAAAACAGGTTGTTGCTAGGTTTAGGAAAAATGTAACACTACTATCTACCGTCACCCTCTTTCAGGAAAGAAAGGACATCAACACCGGAAAGAAAAAGATCATCTCAGTAGAAGAGTTCTCAGGAAATGACAGGCTGAAAACGTGAAACTAACAATCGTCATGGCTACACTGTATCTCTTATTTTCTCTTTCCTTTCCTTCTGGGTCACCACCCATCTGCAGATCAGCATTGGGAACCGCTCACCTCAGGGTCATTTCAGCCTCCCCCCATCAACTGAGAGGCGAGGAGAAACTGTAGCCCTGAGCCTTTAAAGGGGACCAGGAACCAGAGCTGTGTGCCTCTGTGCTCCTGCAATAATGATAGCCAAATGCTGGAGAACTCTGTGGCAGAGCAGAGAGCTGCTTTCTCAAAGAGCAATTTCGGAACTCAAACACACACCCACACAGGGACTCGGGGTTTCCAGCAGCAGCCAGCCAGGATTCCAAGTGCTAGAAGTGTCCGGGAGGAGCCCACTCCCTGCCACCATGGAGTACAGACACCTCTGGAGCCGTTCCCTTTGCCACTGCAAAGTGTGCAACAGCTGAAGCTAAGAAAATGCTAGGACAAACAGGTCCCGTCAGGACACCGGGCAGTTTCCTAGCCAAGTGACGAATTGCAGGAGACTGGGGAGAATTTAAAACCAGCCCAGCTGCCGCCCAGGAGAGTGACTAATCTCAACACTTGAGGACAAGCCCCAGACCAGCAGTCACTCAGACACAGGAGATGGCTTCCCTGCTTGCACATGGCACCCCAGGGTCTCACCCTGGGGCTTCTCCTGGAGACATGGATCTGTGCCCATCTCCTCGCGGGAGGCTGCCACCTGACCACCGCCCCCCCAGGGGCATTCATGTTTCTGCCCACCCCCATTCTCTGTACGTATTTACTGGCTGTGCCGAGTCAGGGGTGCCGTGCAGGCTTTTCTCTAGTTGTGCTGAGTGGGGGCTACTCTCTAGCTGCGGTGCATGGGCTTCTCGTTGCCGTGGCTTCTCTTGTTGAGAGCACAGACTTCAAAAGTGTCGCACATGAGTTTAGCTGAACCTGCAGAATGTGAGATCTTCCCTGAGCAGGGATCAAACCCATATCCCCAGCATTGGCAGGGGGATACCTAACCATTGTTTCACCAGGGAAGGGCACCCCCCACCCAGCTCTCTTCACTGCATCTTTCCACCTGCCTCATGAAGTCAGTTTTGCTTGAGGCCGCTGAAAGGTGCAAGGCTCCTAAACCCCACTGTGGGTCCTCGCAGCTGCTTAGAAGTCTTGGGCGATCCACCATGATTCCCTGGTTTGACCAGTGTTTATCAAAACACCATTTAAAGGTGCTTCACAGAGAAAATCTTTGAGATGATGCAAATCAATCAATGGCCATAATCTTGGGCAAACTCCAGGAGATGGTGAGGGACAGGGAAGCCTGGTGTCCTACAGTCCATGGGTTTGCGAAGAGTCGTACGCAACTTGGCGACTGAACAGCAATGCATCAATCTGACCTCTTATTTCTTTCTCCCTCAATGTTTCAGACACACAACACATCCTTTCTGTTTGGCATCCTTTCGGGGACCAGCCCTTGGAAGGAAACAGCTGGCCTCAAGCTAAGTCTGCTCTCACTGCCAGTGTGGAGGCTGTTAAGGTGATATAGATGGGCAGAGCGGGCACTTCCTTTCCAGGAAAGAGGAGGATGGTGGGGGCGCTGGCATTATAGGCAGTGGCAGAGCTAGAAAGAGCTCTCTGGAGAAAAAGAACTGGACAGGGTCTTGGAAGTGGAGCTTGACATCTTTGCTTTGTTATCTAAACTGGCAGCACGAGCCTTAGCACTGGGTCCCCCTCTTTCACAAACTAGAAGGTTCCTTTCATTCCCATGGCCTGTTCCCCAACATCTGAGATGACAAAACTGGGCTGCGACCTCCATGTTGGATACACATGTAGTGAAAAGCAAGGGGCTTTCTGAGCAAGTGGAGGGTGTTTAACTGCTTTACAATTGTGTAGACCTTTGGTGGGGAGGGCTTCCCTGGTGGCTGAGATGGCAAAGAATTCATCTGCAATTCAGGAGACCTAGATTCAATCCCTGGGGTCACGAAGATCCCCTAGAGTAGGATAAAGCAACCTACTCCAATATTCTTGCCTGGAGAATTCCATGGATAGAGGAGCCTGGCGGGCTACAGTCCATGGGGTGTCAAAGAGTCAGACACAACTGAGCAACTAACACACACAGACCTTTGGGAGCAGAAGGGTGAATGCTTATATTTCCCATGTGCTTGGCCCGAGACCAGTCAATCGTAAAGGAAACCAGTCCTAAATATCCATTGGAAGGACTGATACTGAAGCTGAAGCTCCAATAGTTTGGCCACCTGATGCAAAGAACTGACTCATTGGAAAAGACCCTGATGCTGGGAAAGACTGAAGGCAGGAGGAGAAGGGGACGACAGAGGAGGAGACGGTTGGATGGTGTCACTGACTGGATGGACGTGAGTTTGAGCAAGCTCCGGGAGTTGGTGATGGACTGGAAAGCCTGGTGTGCTGCAGTCCATGGAGTCGCAAAGAGCTGGACATGACTGAGCGGCTGAACTGAACTGAGGCCCAAGTTTGTTCATTCTAAAAATACTTTATGGGCTCTATTTACTAAACCATATACTTATCACTAGGTGGCTCTGTGGTAAAGACTCTGCCTGCCAATGCAGGAGACACAAGAGATGCAGGTTCGATCCCTGAGTGGAGAAGATCGCCTGGAGGAGGGCATGGCAACCCACTCCAGTAGTCTTGCCTGGAGAATCCCGAAGACAGGGGAGCCTGGCAGGCTACCGTCCAGCAGGGTACAAAGAGTTGGACATGACTTAGCAACTAAATGGCAATACTTATCACCAGGGGCCAGGAGAAGGGGGAAAAACATGACCATTGAGTCCATCTCCATAGGATACTGGGATGCTAAGGGTATACAGAGGAGGAGCAGCTACACCAGACTGTCCAAGGAAGGTTTGGGGTCCTCTGCTTTGCAGAGGAGGTGATACTAGCTCTGAGCCTTAAAGGAGGAGTCAGAGGAAGGCAGGATGGATGGGGTGGGTTCAGGAAGAAGTGTGTGCAAGAAGGTTGTTCCAGAAAGCAGTAAGTGCGCGTGCAAAGGGACAGTTGCCTGAAGTCATGGTATGTTCCACCGAACTGTGAGCAATACAGAATGGCTGGAGCCCAGGACGACTGAGGAGAGAGGCAGGGGCCAGATTACGTATTATCTTGTATGCCACACTAAAAGCAATGGGAGCCTTTATAGAATTCCACTCTCTCTGAGAAGTATTTATAATTTGTAATCTACAACATCCCCGATTTGTGAAACCTAAGCAATTTTAAAACCTAGCAACCCTGCTTTACAAGGGGAAAGAGGCCCTGAGTGGCGCATTGGTTTCTAAGAAGGATATCTATTTACAATTTAAATTTGATGCTAGGAACAGTTGGCAAGAAGGACTTGGAGCAAGTCAGTTAAAAACCAGACTTTACTTCTGTCCTATTTTATCCTCCAATCATGTTTATACTTGAGCAAAGTACACAAGGACTGGGGCGAAGATTGGGCTTAAAACAAAACAAACACTGCCTCGTCTTGTACAGGTATGTGCGTTTCTTACGGAGTGCCTGGACTGCAACTGTCCAAAGTAATTTCCTTTCATCCTCACCTGGACTCCTCCACCAAAAGGTGCACCTCACTCATCCTTGGCTGATGGCAGTTTCCAGCTCACGGGTTTGATGATCAGAGCTGGTTCCTTCATTACCTTCCCAGACAGTGTCTGATGTCTGCCTGGGGTGCACCAGGACCCTGGCCACGATGTACTAGACGGCATCAGTTCTGACCAATCAGATGTCCGTTCTAGGAGGGCGGAGCCCCAGAGGGACCAGTTGTTAAGCATTATACTGGTTGCAATGGGAGTCCTCCCTCCTTCAGAAGCTCGTCCCAGGCCCCGCCCAGAGTCGAAGCTCTAGTCCCAGGCCCCGCCGAGAGTCGGGGAGGCTCAAGCCCATGGCCAGTGGACTTGTCTGCTAACCAGGGGACAACACCACAGTGAACCTGACTGGACCGGGGGCACTTCTGGGAGACGAGCCCCAGGTCCTTCTCAGTCTTCATCACTCCCCTGCCCTCATTCTAAACTGCTGGCGTGGGGGTGGTTACTACTAAGTCAGACCACATCCTAGGGAAACTGGGCCTTTGGAAAACTCAGGGGAATGAGTCAGGAAGGCCCGTTCTGAGACCTATTCTGTAATGCTACTACAGAGGGCAAAGAATTCAGAGAAAGGGCAGTCTAGGGTGTCAGTCAAGACAGGGACTTTGGCTTCTCATAGAATTAGGGTCACTGGCTTTATCACGAGCGAGTTATACAGGCTTTCAGAGCGTCAGTGTCTTCACTGATGACCTAAAGGTAGCCACAGTACCTAGCTGGTTCCAAGAAGTGTGGTGAGGGCCGAGTAAACTAGCGCTTTATTTATTTATTTAAAAAGTCATTTACTGACTTCATTTTTTAAATTTATTTTTTGATCTTATCATGCCAAAAATAATCCTGGGGGCATGTGAGATCTTAGTTCCCCAACCGGGGATCAAACCTTCGCCGCCTACAGTGGAAGCACGGAGTCTTAACCACTGGATCGACAGGGAAGTCCCCTGACCTAGCGCTTTAAAGCAGTAAGTATGGTGTCTGGCACTATCTCTGCTCAACAAAGAGGAGCTCTTGGGGCCACTTAGTGGGGGACCACTGGGTTTCCACAAGGATGACATGTGTTGCTGCTAAGTCACCTCAGTCGTGTTAACATCTACAAAACCTTGGAATAGCTCTTGCTTCAAGCACTCAATAAATCAATAAACGTTAATGACCATCATTGTCTTCATCTCTGCCATTGCCATGCTTTCTATTATTATTATTACTAGTTACATCCTCTTTGGGGCTTCCCAGGTGGCACCAGTGGTAAAGAACCCACCTGCCAATTCAGGAGACATTAAGAGACATGGGTTCAATCCTTGGGTTGGGAAGATCCCCTGGAGGGCATAGCAACCCACCCCAGTATTCTTGCTTGGAGAACTCCATGGACAGAAGAGCCGGGTGGGCTACAGTACCTGGGGTCAGAAAGAGTCGGACACGACTGAAGTGACTTAGCACGTGTGCACACCCTGTTTGTCCAGAGTTCTGTTATTCTTTTATGATTAGAGAACTCACTTGGGGACTGGGGCATGGGTTTGTAAGTGAGGAGACCAGCTCAAACGAGCAGGCTTGCTCTGTCCTCAACCAGCCAGGGTGTAATCTTGGGTAAATGATGCTACTTCTCTGGGTCAAATTTACCCCAATTACAAAGAGAGAGGAGTTTTCTTAGGTGGAGCCCTGCACGCCCTTCTTGTTCCAAGACTGTGAGTTGTTAGTTCTCTAAGGATGCCGTGCATCTCCATCACTGGGCCAGACCCCAGGGGGATATTTATACAACAGATGCTTACTGAATGCCTTCTTTGTGTCAGCTTCTGAGCCCACCATGGTAGGCAGGAGAGCCATGCTCACAACTCTCTCTTGAAGGTTACACTCAAGACTAAAGCTCAGGGGATGATCAGAAAAAGTTTGGCTTATGACTTTGTCCAGTGGACTCTAAGATTTGGGTGTGCTGCATGAGTTGATGGGAGCTTTGACCAAAGTTTCACCCAATCTCTGATTGAGAATTTGAATTCACTCTTTGAAATCTTTGCAAAGAACCCATCTTTTTACATTTTCTTTCCCCATTCAACCACAGGAAGGCACTTCCACAAGCAAGTAAGTTAGAAATGTAACTGTGAAAATCATTACTTAGCAAGAGACGTGTCTCTAGGGAAGCAGCCCTTGGGAGAAAGCCGTGCCCTTCGCAACCCCTTAGACGATTCCTTGGGCAGGACAGAATGTCTGAGAACACCACATCAAAAGGCTTAATACTAAAAGGAATCAAGAGCTTAGCAAAAATGTATCTCAGTTTTGTTCCTCTAGATAACACACATGAAATCGTCTTTCCTCTTTTACTTCTCATTTGTTAATCCTTGGAAAATTTACTTCAAGAAGAGATTTTTTTCCCCTTCCTTCCTTCTTAACAGATCACAGGGTCCTACCATTGTCTTCCAGAAACAGTCATCGTTTAACAGAACCCCTATTTTCTCCCAGGGACCAGCACTGGCAGGTGATGTGCAATCTTCCGGAGCACAGGTCAACATAAAGTTGGGAAAGGGTAGGCAGGGTTGGTGCCATAGCCCCAGGGTCTGAAGTTCGATTCCGGCTCTCCCGGGAAGGCAGGGCATAGGTTGAGGAAGACAGGAGTCCATGCCTGGCGCCCCTCACTGGCTACTGTGCCACGGCACTTACTGCACTGAGCCCCTGCTGGCTGTCCAAAGTTGGGGTGCTCCCAAAGATTAAATAAGTGACTGAGCTTGCAACTTGGCTTGTTAGCTTGGATTCCGGTCCTCTGCTCCATGTTCTTCCTCCCTGAGTCATGGCAGGTCCCAGATGAGTGAACCATGTGTGGGGCAGACTGGGGGTGGCACTGGAGGAGGGCTGAGGGGGCGGAAGCCAGGGGTCAGCCTGAGGACAGGGGCACCGGAGCTTCGGGGCAGGGCAAGTAGTGCCACAGGAGGTAACACATTTGACTTGTTTGACAATTTTCCCCACAGTGGGCCCAAGCAGGAATGTGACCCTTCCCCAGCCCCAGTGAAACAGATGTAAAGAAACACACCGGCAGCAGAGGAGCCCTGCCTTTTGATCATACGGTAAACGCCCTTCCTAGCTCCCATCTTGGAGCTTATTTCCGGATACCCTATTGAAACAACCTAAGGTGGGGAGTGGGTTTACAAGGTATTTGGCAGGAAAGCGCAGCATTATATGCAAAGTGATTTCCTGATCGCGTTTTAAAAATTAAAAAGTCACTGGCCTCTACAAGAAATTCGGTAAAAGTTCAGTGGACGGACAAGCGAGCGAGGCCTGACAGCGCCCAGCTCTTAAGTTTTCCTAGCACAGTGAGCAGTCGCCGTTCCTTCCCTCGCGGGTCAAGGTCAGCAAGTGGCCTGGGCCAGGCAGAGCCTACATCTTGGGGAAGAATGGGTGTATGTGTGTGTGGTGGGGGCGGTGGGAAGCCGAGAGGAAGGCCCTCCCCACTGCATCCTCCGTCACCCCAAGACTTGTCCTGCCGGATTTCCTTTCCGATCCACAGTGTTGAGACGAACAGCTACCAAAAGGAGCGTTTCTCTTATCTCCGCGTGGGAGCCTGTCGTGTATTACGTGAACAGTATTTGTGAAAGTTTTCTGAGCTCTTGGAGAAATCGAGGAGGAGGAGGAGGGAGAGGAAGAGAGCGGGGTTCTTAAAGAGCAGTAGAGTTCCCAGAATTAGTTCTGGGGTTCCCAACCCGGGCAGGGGCGAGGAGCAAAGGCGAGAATGGAGCCCGGCCCGGGTTTCAGTCCTTAGGGCCTTGGCACTCTGGGCCAGGGCTGGCATTTCCCTTCGGAGGAACCTGTCGGCTCAGCCGGCCCTCAACTATCGCCAAGAGTGAACGAAATACCCAGCGGGACAATGGAGGGGCGCGCGCGCGCGGGACCAGCGGGAGGGAGCCTGCCCGAAGCTGGCCCCACGGAGGAAGGGACTTTCTGCCCACTCTGTGACCTCACTTTCTTTCTGCCCTGGGCCAGGATGCTCTCCAAAGGGCCTCTCAGAACCCTGGATAGCCCCCTCCCCACACTTGCCCACCGCGGGGTGGAGGTTCTTTGTGGAAAAGGGCTGGCCAGCGTGCAGGCGGCCGCGGGGCGGGGCGCGAGCCTCAGCCTCCCCGACCCACAGCGGGTGCGTCCCGCGCCGCGAGTGCGCACTCCTCGAAGTCCTGTGCCAGGACTGGGGTTCGCGGTCCCGCCCTTAGAGAGAATGGGAGAAAAGCGAAGGCTAGACCGTATGCCTGGGAACCCCTCGCTCCCGCCCCGCCCCAAATCCCAGCCAGGACAAGCCGGGGGGCGGTACAGACTTTGCCCAAAGGTCTCCGTCTCCGCGACCTGAGAGCACAGGAACCCGGGGGAGCAGGGGGGCGCGGCGGAATTAGCTGAACATCCAAAACCAGGTGAGGGTGGGGTAGGGATGTCAGCTAACCCCTGCGCGCGCCTACCAGCCCGCGCCCCAGTGCTGAGCTCCCGGGCAGGCGGGAGGCGCGTGTGCGTATCTGGGTGTCCTGGGGAACCTCGCCTTCCCGGGAGCCCGTGGAGAGCCCCCGCCCTTCGCCCTGGCCCCGGGGATTCCCCTCCCCCAGCACAGAGATCCCCGCGCGCCCCCTGCCCACTTTGCTAAGGCGAGAAAGCGGCCGAGCCGGAGACAAAGAAACTCCAACCTCCTCCACTCTCGGCCTCTCCGCCCGCCCCAGACACTCCCCGGGGCCCTCCCTCGACTCCAGCGACGACGCGCGCGGACAGGCCAAGGAAGGGAGGCAGGGTGGGCGAGTCTGTTTCCCTACGCGGGCCAGCTGGAGGCTGCCGGTCCTCCCGGCCCGGGCACTTCCCGCGGCAGCCGCGCCCCCGCCCTCCGCTGCGCAGACAGTCCCGGGCCCCCGGCACCGCCACCCCGGGTCCAAATCATTCCTCCCCTCTCCTGCCGAGCGACAGGGGGGCGCGGCGCGCAAACAAAGCGGGTGCAAGGGTGGATACAGAGTGCAGGGGTGTGGAAGAGATCCCGCCCGGGCTCGGCACGGGCCCCGGCGCAGCTGTTTATTTACCCGATTTCTTCTTCGATCTCCGAGATGTCTGCGAAGATGAGGAAGACCACGAGCAGCGTGAGCGCAGCCAGCATCCAGCTCCGGAACTGCAGCTGCATGGTGGGTTCGCGCCCACCTGGACCCGCGCGGGCCGGCGAGAAGAGCTGGAGCTGGGGGGCGCAGCGGGGGGCGCAGCGGCGGGCGCCCGAGCCTCGGCGCGCAGCCGGGCAGACACGCTGCGCTCCGGGCGAGTCCGGGCCAGCGGCGGCGGCGGCGGCGGCGGCGGCAGCAGACAAGGGTTGCTCAGGCGCGGCGAGCCCGCTCGCTCGCTCTCAGCTCGCGTCCGCCCCTCCTCTCCACTCCCCTCCCCTCCCTTCCCCCGCCCCGCGCGGGGTTCCGCGCGCAGTTTGACAGCTTCACTCCGCGCCCCTGTTTTCCTCCTCCCACTCTAGGCAACTCCAGTGTCCAGCCCCCGGCCTTTGCTTCTCCCGCCTGCCTTCTTTTCGCTCCGGAGGGCGCTGGAATGTGGCCGGAGCCAGCCACTCCCCGCTTAGGGAGGCTGGGCTCAGGGCACCGCGTGCGTCCGGGTACTAAGCGGAGCCCCAGGGAAGAGCGCGCACCGCTCGGCGTACCCTGCCGCCTGGCAAACGCCCTCCTCTCCCAGTCTTTGTCCAGCGCCCTCGGTTTCTCGCAAAGTTTTCCCAACACAAAGACCAACACCTGGAAACAGCTCCCGGCGCGCGGCGAGGAGCTGGTTTCAGCCAGGCAGATGTTTCAGCAGTTGACGGATTAGGAGGGGTGGTGGGGGAAGGGGAGGGGGGAAGACATCTGAGATGGGGTGGTGGGGGAAGGGGAGGGGGGAAGACATCCGAGACAGGCCAACTTGTGCTGATTGCAATTTGTGGGTGAGATGCTTGCCCCCCACCCCCGAGAGAAGTCAGCCCCGCCAGGCGGTCCTCTCGGTCTCCACTGACAGACCCAAGGAGACGGGGTCCAGGGAGAGGGCTCGCTGATTTGCCTGAGCGATTGGAGCCTTGGCTAGTAGCCCGACTCCTGCAAGAGCGGCTCCTCTCTTCACAGCGGCAGACACAGCGCTCACCCTGCCTGGGCCCACCGGGTGCTAGTTCTGAGCTGGGCTTCACCCTCCCAGCTCTTGCCCTCTGCTGGCAAAATCAATACCCCCTGGGGGCGGGGGCGGGGGGGAATCCTACCTTGATCTAAAGCTCTGCTAGAAAATTTGCCTTTCATGAGGGGTAATACTCCCCGCTCCCGCTGAATAGTTTACACTTGCCCAGCCTTAGACAGCTTAACTCAAATTACATTTTGCATCACCCATTAGCCTGGGGTGGGAAGGGCCCCATTAAGTTTTACAGGAATTAGGTAATTACCCAACTTTTCTTCTTCTTGTGCTAATTGTAAACAATCCTGAAATCAGAAAACTTCCCAGAAATGATCAGCTGACTAGCAAAGGGAGGTTACATGCAAGGGCCTCTCTGGAAAGTACTGGAGAATGAATGGGGAGAGGCAGCTCGGCTTGCCCACACCGAGCGAGGTCCCAGAGGGGCTTGGAGCAGAGGTGGCTGCGGTGAGCCCCTTTGGAGGAGCCCTGGGGTGGTACGAATTGACCTTTATGATTTCTCCTCCAAAGCACTGGCTGTGCTGAGTCCTTCTGCCTCCTTGGGTGTAGAAGTTGTATTTGATATCATTTAACCTTGTTTTTTCTGAGATAAATGGTTCGGATATTGGAAGAGGAACAGACAGAATGTGAGGCAACTGTTATGCTGCTCCATGTTTCAATCATTCCCCCATTCACTCCATCACTTGGCAATATTTACTGAACACCTACTCTGTGCCAGGCTCTGTGCTAGGAGCTAGAGATGGCCTACAAAGAGGCACATGTTTTCTGCCCTCTAGTGGTTCACGGTTCAAGAGGAAGACAGACCTGCACATTTGTAGTAATGGAGACTACAGAGAGAGGCAGGATCCATCCCTGGGTCGGGAAGATCCCCTGGAGAAGGGCATGGCAACCCGCTCCAGTATTCTTACTGGAGAATCCCATGGACAGAGGAGTCTGGCAGGCTACAGTCCATGGGGTCGCAAAGAGTNAGTAATGGAGACTACAGAGAGAGGCAGGATCCATCCCTGGGTCGGGAAGATCCCCTGGAGAAGGGCATGGCAACCCGCTCCAGTATTCTTACTGGAGAATCCCATGGACAGAGGAGTCTGGCAGGCTACAGTCCATGGGGTCGCAAAGAGTCAGACATGACTGAAGCAACTTAGCACGCATACACAGGGGATGTGAGCTACAATATAGCTATGGTCTCTTAAATGGCTTACAATTGATCAATGGGATCAGCCCTCTCCCCCCGCAAGCAAGAAGAAACTGGCTGGCCTTTACTCTCTGCTTCTCTGCCAACTACATTCTTACTGTGCTGAACATCATGGAGAGGTTGCCACCATCCTTAACTCATCCCAGTTCAGGTAAACACCACTGTTACAAGCACTGCTGTGACAGTCTATTTCCATTTTCTTTTAGGTGACCTGTGTTATCATTCCAGCGTCAGAAGCTTCCTTTTTTGGACTCACTTGAGGAGTCATTATAAATGGCCAGGAGGAGTAGAAACTTGGTGAACACTTCCATCCCTTATAGCGGGGGTTCCCAGCCTCCGGGATCTAATGCCTGATGATCTGAGGTGGAACTGATGTAATAATAATAGAAATAAGGCACACAATAAATGTTATACACTTGAATCATCCTGAAACCATCCCTCCCCCCACCCCCGCTGCCCTGTCCTTGGAAAAATTGTCTTCCACAAAACTGGTTCCTGGTGCCAGAAAGTTTGGACACTGCTCTCTTATAGAGAAATCTTGTAACCAGTCCCACAGAGCAACATTCTTCAAGTATATCTGCTGGGAAGTAGCACTAGCTTTGTAACAGGGAGTTTGCACTGAGAGTCGTTGAGATGGGATTTTACTCAGAGAGTTGGTGGGAACCCTTACGATAGTTGATCTTGGGAAGCTGTCTCGAAGCACTTAGTTTTGACTCCTCATGAGCCAGCTGCTTTTACAGTGATCTGTGTACATTCACTGCCCCTTGCAGCTCTCTCTGAAAACTGAGTTCGTTTCTGGGATCCAAAGAGAAAGAATGATTGGATAGGAATTGTCAAGTCTGCTGATGCTGGGTAAACTGTGAGTGGGCACATGCTTGGCGCTAGCCTCTTTTCTTTCTGAACCCTCTGTGTACACACGTTACTTTTTCCTGCCTTGGTTTGTTGGAGAAACTAGAAGGTCCCAAAGTAATCATGTCTTTAAGCTAAGTCATTGAATGTTTGGGTTAAAAATAGGAGTTTATGGGAGTGGCAGCAAGTCAAAAGTCATTACCAACCAGTAACATTTTAGCTCAAATTAATAGTGTCTCTTGGGCTTCCCAGGAGGCCCAGAGGTAAAGAATCCACCTGCCAATGCAGGAAATGCTGGAGACAGGGCTTTGATCCCTGGGTCGGGAAGATCCCCTGCAGTAGAAAGTGGCAACCCACTCCAGTATTCTTGTCTGGAAAATTCCATCGATAGAGGAGCCTGGTGGCCTACAGTCCATGGGGTCACAAAGGGATTGAATGACTGACCGCTCATGCATATCAAATCTATTAGCTATTCAGGCACCTCATCAAGGCCCCAGAAATATTTAATAGGAAGAAAAGGAGCAGGAAGCAGAGCCCCAGCGGGGTCAGACAGAGGCATGCCCAGTCACGGGACAGCCCCTTCTCATCCTGACACTAGCTAAGGGCTTGGCTCCCCTTTCGGGGACCAGGAGTGGGACCTGGCACCCAGAGCTGAAATTCAGGGAAACCCAAAACTGCAAGTGCCATCTACGGGTTTAACTACCCACCCCCTCCACCCAAGGTGCAAGTGCCATTTACGTGTTTAACTACCCACCCCCTCCACCCAAGGTGCAAGCACCATTTACGAGTTTAACTACCCACCCCCTCCACCCAAGGTATGCATGTAAACTTTCACCAGAGCTGCTTCTCAGGTTCTCAGAAAAATCGTCTTGGCAGTCCTTTCACATGGGTCCCGATCTTCTACATTGGAAGAATCTGAGGCTCAAAAGAGCGAAACTGCCATGATGAGTCACCCAGCAGAGAGGAACTTTTAATTCAGTCCGCCTCCCCTGAGCCTCAGCAACTTCTGGGATAGGATTGCCAAGGGCCCCTCTAGCACCCTGGGCATTACTAAATGGATTTGTAAGCTGTATTGCCTTTGATTCTTGCCGTATCCCCTTAGTTCTGGGATGTCAAGATAAAAGGAACAAATTTATCTTCACTCCCTGCACACTCTTCATCAGTAGAAACACCATGATCATAAATCTCAATTTTTGTCTTTCCACATGGAAGAGTGTAGGCCTTTCAGTCAATCCAAACTTGTTTTTAAAACTCAGTGATATATGATAATTTTCCCATTCAAAACTTTGACCTGGTACCCAGCAGCTTTGCACTCTCTGAAAGCAGTTTAGAGTGTTAAGAATCTGCCAAGTGGTAATGATCTGACTTCTTCGTCATCTCTGAAGCAGAAGCTGTGAACAGCTATACCTGAGGCAGAGTGAGGTAGGGGTGTGTGTGTGTGTGTGTGTAAAGAGCTGGAATATTATAGCGAGAACAGACAATGGACGAGACAGAGGCGCCTGGCGGGCTTCAGTCCGGTGGGTTCACAAAGTGTTGGACACCACTGAGTGCAGGCACACACACAACAACAAGACAGAGTAAAGGGGCACGTTTGCATTTCATTTGTAGCTTTTGTAAATGGCAACATTGTACATTAGTCAAAGTAAGGAAGGAAATGTGTCCAGGCCATCGCTCTAACTGTTTCTGGGATTATCAGCAGGAGATCTTGCAAGGGCCTCGGGAACTGCTCCCCAGGGAACTGGAGATGCTAGCAGAAAGTGGGGAAATGGTTCATTTTTGTTAGGAATTTTCTAATCCTTCAAATGGTATTAAGGGTGGTTTTGTCTTATACGAAAGACTAGGGAACTCATGTATCAAAATTTTTAGCAGCTTTTAATATTGGAAGAAAATGAAATGGAACATTTAAGCTTTGGGTGACTGACTTTCAGTGTAGAAATCTGTAACCATTCAACTACTGACAAAATGTTGAAATTATATTATAAACATTTAGGGGCTAGGAATCATAAAATTTACTTATCATAAACCATCTCTTGCTTAAATTCTTGACAATGTGTTCCTGTGAAATAAGCAAATGATTTCCTAACTAGATAAAACTAAAAACCGAATCTGAAAAGATACATGCACTCCAATGTTCTTTCCAGCACAATTCACAACGGCCAAGACATGGCAACAACCTGAATGTCCATCAACAGAGGAACAGGTAAAGAAGATACGATGTGTGTGTGCTAAGTCACTTCAGTTGTGCAACCCTAGGGACTATAGCCCACCAGGCTACTCTGTCCATGAGATTCTCCAGGTAAAAATGGGTTGGGTGACTGTGCCCACCTCCAGGAGGGAATCTTCCTGACTCAGGGATCCAACCCGCATCTCTTCTATCTTCTGCATTGGGATGTGGATTCTTTACACTAGCATCAGCTAGGAAACCCAAAGAAGATATGGTACATATATATACAATGGAATATTACCCAACCATAAAGAAGAATGAAATAATGCCTTTTGCAGCAACATGGATGGAGCTAGAGATTGTCATTCATAAAGTGAAGCAAGTCGGAGAAAGATAAATATATGATATTTCTCATGTGTGGGGTCTAATTTTGGAAAACGATACAAATGAACTTATTTACAAAACAGAAATAGACTTGATGATATTGAAGAAAAACACATATGTTTGCCAAAGGGAACCACGTGGGAAGAGGACAAATCAGGAGCTTGGGATGAATATACACACACTATATATAATATATACGACTGTATATAATGTAAAAGGATCTACTGTATAGCACAGAGAACTAGACTCAGTACTCGGTGATAACCTGTATGAGAAGAGAATCTAAAAATGAGTGAATCCGTGTATAACCGAGCCACTTTGTAGTACACCCGAAACTAAGACAGCATTGTAGGTCAACTTTGCCCTGACCCTGGCCCTGGCCCTCAATCTGTGTCATTTCTCTTAGCCACTACCCTTTTAAAGAAAAACAACAGGGAAAAGAAAGGACTAAAACAAGTTTTAAAACCTGGCCGCATCTGTCTGTGTCTGTCTAAAGCTGGCTTCTGCGTCTGTCCATTTAGTTCTGAATATGGTCACATGGCCACACTTAGCTGCAAGGGAAGCGTGAAACAAATCTTTATTCTGGGTTTTAACTAGTGCTCTAGTAAAATACCAAAAAAATTAAGGTGGTTTTGAACCAAAGCGTGAGGTCAGGTACCAGATGGAGAAGATAAAAAGGATGACTTCACTTTGCTGTATATTTGAAACTAACACAACTTTGTAAATCAACTATTTCAATTAAAATAGGTTTAACCAAGAAAAAAAAAAAAATCATACAGTTAAGAATAAAGGCGTCCACGATAAGAGTCCTTTGTCAGATACACATGCTAAAAATAGTTTCTCAGGGTCAAAACAAAAGAATGCCCTTTCTCTGTTCTGCCCAGTGCTTCAGCGAAGTTATCACTGAGGTCACAGAATCAGCTTTCTCTGTGCTCAGAGTCTAGTGTGGCCCTCTCACCCCTGACACCCCTGGAGTCACCCAAGGAAACTGGCCTAGGTCAGTCCCCCCGGCCCTCAGGCTTGCGTCACTTCTCTTGGCCCCAGTTTGAATCGTGGGCCTCCATATTTTCAGAGCTGGAAGAGCCGGTGGAGGCAGTGCCTGGCCGTTTATTTACTTAACAAGTATTGCTGCATCACTTACCGTGTGTCTGGACCTCTGCCAGAGGACTGGGATGTAGTGGGGATCTGTAGGCACAGTTTCTGATCTTGTGCAGCTTGGAGTCCTGGGTGGAAGGCCATTTACAGCTGGAAAACCCTGGGACCCAGCGTCCAGGAGACTTGACCACAGCCCCACTGCTAATTTCAGAACTGGAACAGAATCCAGCCCCCCATCTCCTAGTTGAGTTCAGTGCTAGCTCTCCCGCTCGGAACCAGTTTTACGTAGTTTTTCATGACATTTCAATGAGATGGCAAATTCTTGCGGGCCGTGGATTTTTGTTTCTTGTCTGGTCCCATGTTATCCATCATGGTAGAAACCAACTCA
>SJYX01006163.1:240004-250800 GCA_006410675.1 Oreotragus oreotragus
GGAGAAATATCAATAACCTCAGATATGCAGATGACACCACCCTTATGGCAGAAAGTGAAGAGGAACTAAAAAGCCTCTTGATGAAAGTTAAAGTGGAGAGTGAAAAAGTTGGCTTAAAGCTCAACATTCAGAAAATGAAGATCATGGCATCTGGTCCCAGTACTTCACGGAAAATAGATGGAGAAACAGTGGAAAGAGTGTCAGACTTTATTTTTTGGGCTCCAAAATCACTGCAGATGGTGACTGCAGCCATGAAATTAAAAGGCACTTACTCCTTGGAAGGAAATTTATGACTGACCTAGACAGCATATTCAAAAGCAGAGACATTACTTTGCCAGGAAAGGTCTGTCAAGTCAAGGCTATGGTTTTTCCAGTGGTCATGTATGGATGTGAAAGTTGGACTGTGAAGAAAGCTGAGTGCTGAAGAATGATGCTTTTGAACTGTGATGTTGGAGAAGACTCTTGAGAGTCCCTTGGACTGCAAGGAGATCCAACCAGTCCATTCTGAAGGAGATCAACCCTGGGATTTCTTTGGAAGGAATGATGCTAAAGCTGAAAGTCCAGTACTTTGGCCACCTCATGGGAAGAGTTGACTCATTGGAAAAGACTCTGATGCTGGGAGGGATTGGGGGCGGGAGGAGAAGGGAACGACCGAGAATGAGATGGCTGGATGGCATCATGGACTCGATGGACTTGAGTGTGAGTGAACTCCAGGAGATGGTGATGGACGGGGAGGCCTGGTGTTCTGCGATTCAGGGGGTTGCAAAGAGTCGGACACGACTGAGCGACTGAACTGAACTGACTTGGGAGGGGCAGATAGCCTTCTTGCAGAATGTGTGCCCTAGGCTTAGACCACAGCTGGCCTCCAGCAGAGGTGTGCCGACAGAGGCAGAAAACAAAAGCAAAGCTGCCTTCATTTCAAGCTCCATTAGGGGCTTGTGTTGGGCGAGGAAATCAATGAGATAGATGAGGCTGGTGGCTAAATATCTTCTTTTCCTCCATTTCTAGAATGGCATTGACCACAAATAACTATGAAGCAGAAATCACTAAGCAGCACCTATATTTTAAAATAGAGAAATTTAAAAATCACACCGACAAACATTTTCAGTTATTCCCAAAGCACAGCTAAAGGGGAAAAAAAAAAAAAAGATAAATGCTAAAAAGCTTACTGCCACTTGGTTCTTTTTTCTTTTACGTGGCAAAATATCAGCCAGGACCCAGGACGACAGTACTGAGCTAGCCATTGTGAGAGGGAGACGCTTTGTATGAAGCAGGAATTTTCGTTTTGAGGTCGCTGCAGCTGTTTGAAAGGATAAACTCTTAAGTGTCAATAATATTGATGATTCATCATAATTTGCTAGATAATAGAAAACCATTTACAGTTTTGCTTTCAGAAGCCTATAAAGAGAGAACTTCCATAGAGAGTGGTTAACCACTCCAAAGTCACTCTCATTCACTAACAAAATACAGTATAAAAGGTGTTTTCAAAGATGTGGATAGGAATATAGTTTTGATGTTTGTAAACTAGTCCCTACAGAATCAATCCTTACTCTGCATTCACACAACTTGTAAATTTATGGCCATTCCACAAAAGGAGGAATTTTCTTCTATCAGTCATTTGATTTCTTTCTGCAGTGGTCCTCAAAGCTTTGTTTCCATTCATTTGATGAGGGGCCGGGGCCTGGCCTCTGGGCTTTCGTTGTCCTGATGTAATAGCAGAGGGGAACCACCAGGTGGCACCGTGCAAGATGGTTCAGTTCAGTTCAGTCGCTCAGTCCTGTCTGATTCTTTGAGACCCCATGAACCGCAGCACGCCAGGCCTCCCTGTCCATCACCAACTCCCAGAGTTTACTCAGACTCATGTCCATTGAGTCGCTGATGCCATCCAACCCTCTCATCCTCTGTCGTCCCCTTCTCCTCCTGCCCACAATCTTTCCCAGCATCAGGGTCTTTTCCAGTGAGTAAGTTCTTCACATCAGGTGGCCAAAGTATTGGAGTTTCAGCTTCAGCATCACTCCTTCCAATGAATGAATATTCAGGACTGATTTCCTCTAGGATGGACTGGTTGGATCTCCTTGCAGTCCAGAGGACTCTCAAGAGTCGTCTCCAACACCACAGCTCAAAAGCATCAATTCTTCAAGGCTGAAGAACATGCAAGACTTCAGGGGAGTGGTGCCCAATGAAGTGGCATCTCTGAGCTGAGGCGGTACCAGGGCCAGGGAGAGTCAAAAGGGAAATTGGGAGAATGGAAATACAGGAACATAGAGAGGAGGAGACAGTTGCCTAAATGAGCAAGAATCCTACATCTTGCTTGTTGAGCTGTCCCAGTAGCTAGTTTCAGTCACAACGCTAACTGCGGGACTCCCCCAGTAGTTGAGAATCCACCTACCAAAGCCGAGGACGCAGGTTCAATCCCTGGTCAGGGCACTAGGATCCCACATGCCCCCAGGCAACTAAGCTCCTGTGCCAGAACTACTAAGCCCCAGCACCCAGAGCCTGTGCTCCACAGCAAGAGAAGCCTGTGCAAGGCAAGGAAGGGGGGCCCACCCACCCCTGCCCGTCCCCTCCCCCACCCGCCACGCAGCAAAGACGCAGGGCAGCCAACAAACAAATGAAACAAGGTAACTGAAATTGAGACGAAAAAGTAGATACAATAGTACCTCTGGAAATCAGTATTCCAAGGCAAACAGACCAAGGGGAGATGGACGTGGATCATCAAAAACTGGTTGGAAAATCCCAAGTTATTTCTTCAGAGAAGTCCTTTTATTAATGCCCCTTCTAGGTCTGGTGAAGAAATCAAGTTTGAGCGGTTCTTCAAAGAATCAGATAACACAAAAATCGGTGATAGAATGACACCTTTTACACCCTCAGTGAAAATCAATAATCAGTGAGCACCTGACCCTCTCCCTGACTTGGGCACAACCACAGGAAGACATGCCTTTTCTAGCTTTTTAAATAAAAAAGTCAAAAATAGGGAATATCCCCACATCCCCCAGATACCCTGACAATACAATTAGACCTGAAATCAGAGGCTTTCTCTTGACAGCTCTTCTCCTCCCCAAATAAAAAGGAGGGGAAATAGCAAACGAATTTCTTGACGGAGGAGGGAAAGGGACCTGTTCATACAGTATTCGTGTTCTCAGAGTTCACACACCTGCCATCGGGTCCAGTAAAACCGTCCCCTTACATGCCCAGCTGTGTGCCCAGTGCTCTGCTTTTCAAGAAATGGAAAGCAGGACTTTTCCCTCAGAGTCTCTGCAGAAGGTTCCTGATTCAATTAGGGGGTGCTTCTTGTCACGTGTTGCACGGATATAGCTGCGCCCAACCCCCCATTAACGTAATGGATTCCTATAGTCAGTCCTCCAGGGACGTGGAGTGAAGCTGCTGAGATTCACGGCAAGTGTGGGTGTATTTATAAATGCATCTGCCATCACTCCCAGGCTCTGAAAGTAAGAGAGCTCCACGTCTGTAGCAGGTAAGGAGGAAGGGAGCGCAGAAAAGCAGTCACCGTTTGTTCATTCACTTATGTTTTTATGTGACACCTACTTTTGCTTCCCAAGAAGAGAATGCTTATTAATTTTTGAGCCCTTTGTCCATCTTGGAGTTTCTGCCAGCCCATTTCATCTGACATTTTTGGAGTAAAAACTGTAGGGCAAACTGTATTCAGCAGTTGGCTTTGCTTAGGGAATGCTTCTTTTCATGTTCAGAGGCAATAATTATTTTTCAACAAGCATCTTTCAGGTATAAACCATGGATCATAAACTCACAGCCCATGTGTAATCTGAGTCGCAAAAATATTTTCTTGGGCCAGGAGAAAAGTGTTTCAAGTCTAAAGGCCCTTGGTGGGCCACAGACTTTTCAGCTCTCAACAGGCTCTACCAGTGCCTGCTGTTGTTGCTTTAAGTAACTAAATTTTTGCTGAAGGATAGTTGCTTTACAGAATTTCGCTGTTTTCTGTCAAACCTCAACATGCCTGTTGTTTTAACATCTAGTTGGATTCACACACGTATGATCTGTGCTGACTCCAGGGTCATCTAAGAACTGGAGCCACGTGAAACTCATCAAAAATAGGGAATATCCCCACATCCCCCAGATACCCTGACAATACAATTAGACCTGAAATCAGAGGCTTTCTCTTGACAGCTCTTCTCCTCCCCAAATAAAAAGGAGGGGAAATAGCAAACGAATTTCTTGACGGAGGAGGGAAAGGGACCTGTTCATACAGTATTCGTGTTCTCAGAGTTCACACACCTGCCATTGGGTCCAGTAAAACCGTCCCCTTACATGCCCAGCTGTGTGCCCAGTGCTCTGCTTTTCAAGAAATGGAAAGCAGGACTTTTCCCTCAGAGTCTCTGCAGAAGGTTCCTGATTCAATTAGGGGGTGCTTCTTGTCACGTGTTGCACGGATATAGCTGCGCCCAACCCCTCATTAACGTAATGGATTCCTATAGTCAGTCCTCCAGGGACGTGGAGTGAAGCTGCTGAGATTCACGGCAAGTGTGGGTGTATTTATAAATGCATCTGCCATCACTCCCAGGCTCTGAAAGTAAGAGAGCTCCACGTCTGTAGCAGGTAAGGAGGAAGGGAGCGCAGAAAAGCAGTCACCGTTTGTTCATTCACTTATGTTTTTATGTGACACCTACTTTTGCTTCCCAAGAAGAGAATGCTTATTAATTTTTGAGCCCTTTGTCCATCTTGGAGTTTCTGCCAGCCCATTTCATCTGACATTTTTGGAGTAAAAACTGTAGGGCAAACTGTATTCAGCAGTTGGCTTTGCTTAGGGAATGCTTCTTTTCATGTTCAGAGGCAATAATTATTTTTCAACAAGCATCTTTCAGGTATAAACCATGGATCATAAACTCACAGCCCATGTGTAATCTGAGTCGCAAAAATATTTTCTTGGGCCAGGAGAAAAGTGTTTCAAGTCTAAAGGCCCTTGGTGGGCCACAGACTTTTCAGCTCTCAACAGGCTCTACCAGTGCCTGCTGTTGTTGCTTTAAGTAACTAAATTTTTGCTGAAGGATAGTTGCTTTACAGAATTTTGCTGTTTTCTGTCAAACCTCAACATGCCTGTTGTTTTAACATCTAGTTGGATTCACACACGTATGATCTGTGCTGACTCCAGGGTCATCTAAGAACTGGAGCCACGTGAAACTCAGATCATTGTTTGGAAAATAACCCAGAATGTGTGCAGTTTATTGAGGAAGAGTCAGTACCTTCTCACATAACAGATACTAAATACAGGGAATTAATTCCATAAACTGTTCACAGGAGGGTAATTTGAAGCAACTTCTGTGGAGGGCAATTTAGTGACATAATGGAAGTCAGGTTAGCAGCAGTCCCCAACCTTTTTGGCGCCAGGGACTGGTTTTGTGGAAGACAGGTTTTCTAAGGAGGGGATGGTTTCAGGATGATTCAAGTGCATCGCATTTATTGGGCACTTTTTTCCTATTATTATTATGTCAGCTCCATCTCACATCATCAGGTGGTAGATCCCAGAGACTGGGGACCCCTGTATTACGGGATATCTGTTCTCTAGGGTGAGCTGATGGTCCATGAGAACGAAAGTATGCAGGCCCACCAGGAGGAGCAGGACTTCCATATAGCCATATGACTTACAGAGAGGAATAAAGGCCTTTAGTTAACTGAAGTCCATTGAATGGAGATTAATTAAAAACGTTTCATAATATAACAAAGATAGCATTCTTAACATGTTTGGGGGCTGCAAATCGCTTAGATGTGACACTGACAACCTTTTATATTTTATTCTGATGAAAAATGTGAGATTTTGACACTGTCATTGAATAAACAGAAGGGAGACCTAGCAGTTTACAGTGTACTTGGCTGATTTCATGTACTTATGACAGAACCATCATGTCTCCGAGGTATGCTCTCTATTTATGATGGGGGTGTGACTTGGGGTGACTTTAATTCACTTAATTTTCCTCGTCTTTGTTGCGATTGTGTTCTCGGGGGGCAGGCACTAAAACAGAGCTTAGGTTACAAGGTATTTCTTAGGGATCAACACCCATGGAGGGAGAGGGAGGAAAGGGACTGCGTAGAAAGAGACAGTAAGTGATTGTGCAAGTCTGATAAAGCTCATCCACCCAGAAGGGAACTTTGCAGCCAATATTTCCTATCAGATGTGTCTTGAATGGGGTCAGAATGGTTGTGCTAAGAACTGGAAAAACGTGAAACCAAGATCGTTGTTTGGAAAAGAACCCAGAATGTGTGCAATGTAATGAGGAGGGGTCAGCGCCTTCTCACTGAACAGATCCTAAATACAGGGAATTAATACTGTTCATAGGAGGGTAGCGCGGAGCAGCTTCTGTGGAGCGCTACCTCTGTAGCGCTGTTGCTCAGCCGCTGAACGAAGGCTGCTCCAAGAAGGCCGTGACCTCTGACTCTCCCTGCAGATCTGGGATGAGCTGGCAGGGAGAGGCAGCCTGCAGAGCGCACCTCCCACCCAGACAGCATGCCCTCCTTCNACTGTTCATAGGAGGGTAGCGTGGAGCAGCTTCTGTGGAGAGCTACCTCTGTGGCGCTGTTGCTCAGCCACTGAACGAAGGCTGCTCCAAGAAGGCCGTGACCTCTGACTCTCCCTGCAAATCTGGGATGAGCTGGCAGGGAGAGACAGCCTGGAGACCGCACCTCCCACCCGGACAGCATGCCCTCCTTCCCGGCCTCTGGAGCAGCTCATCCTGCGTGGACCGCAGCGGAGAAGACGGAAGGAAAGCAAGGCTGGGCTGAGGGGTGTTGCCATGGGGACCTTCCCAAAGCTTGGCCAACCACACAGGGAACGCTTGCCCATCAGAGTTACCCCCATTAGGTGGGAAAGGCCAGATTTATCTTCCCCACAGTGGGCGGTCGAATGTGTTAGCCTAGGAAGGGCAGGCTGTCGGGCGAGGTCACCCTGCAGCTGAGGCCGACCCTGTGGTACTGACAGCTGGGAGCTGCCCACTGGCAGCCCCGCGGGAGCAGGACTTTGTGCCACAGCCGTCACGGCGGGCGTCTGTGTCTGCAGTCGGCTATTCGTGCCACTCAGAGCCGCTTCTTCATTCGCGTTCTCCAGCAGCTTCCCCAAGATTCCCGTGAGCGCCTCCCTTCCTGGGGGAAGCTTACGAGAGCAAGACGAGAGGCAACTAACAGCAGCGGGTCTTGGGTCCCCACCGGGGGCTCCGTGTTCTCTGCACCACCACCCGCCTAGATTCCTCTCACCCTCTGCTAACACTCCTCCTGGTCTCAGGGGCTCAGCTGCTCAAAGACCCAGGGACGCTGCATTTATTCATTTACCTTCACAGTTGGCCGGGAGGGACCGAAAGACAGACCCGGAGCTCTGGCTTCTGGGTTTCAGGGACAATGACCGCTGTCTAGATCCAGATTCCTCACTTCCCCCGTTGGTCCCTGGACCTAAAGAGTTTGACAAGACTGGGTAGCAGCCATGGCTTCTAATTCAATGGGACTCTTGCCTTGGTTCTGGCAATAGTGTACCCCCATTGGGAAACAGAGATGAGAAGCACAGTGTTCTTCCCTGGGACACTGGGAGGGATGTTAAATATGGCCATTCCTGTTTCTACCTCTTGGCTCCTAGACCCATGCAGTACTCCTACTGGGCAGACAATACTGTACAAAAGTCTTTAACTCAATGGGGTCACTGCCTCCTGGAGTGTGGCACCCATCTTCATGGAGTATTGCATTCAAGCTGGTGCTTCAACAGAGCCTCCAGAAAGCTCTTCCATCACTCTATGGGGCTGGCAGCTTCTGGGGGGCTTCACACGCGATACGTCCAAGTGTTCCATGAGGGCCAACTTTTTTACCTCCTTTGCTGCAGAATGTGTTTCCTATGATGATTGCAGTACTCCTACTGGGCAGACAATACTGTACAAAAGTCTTTAACTCAATGGGGTCACTGCCTCCTGGAATGTGGCACCCATCTTCATGGAGTATTGCATTCAAGTTGGTGCTTCAACAGAGCCTCCAGAAAGCTCTTCCATCGCTCTATGGGGCTGGCAGCTTCTGGGGGGCTTCACACGTGATACGTCCAAGTGGTTCCATGAGGGCCAACTTTTTTACCTCCTTCGCTGCAGAATGTGTTTCCTATAATCGCTTTCCTGGTGGTGCAGATGGTAAAGAATCTGCCTGCAATGCAAGAGACCTAGGTTGATCCCTGGATTGGGAAGACCCCTTGGAGAAGGAAAGGAAATCCCATCCCAGTATTCTTGCCTCGGAAATCCCATGGACAGAGGAGCCTGGTGGGCTACAGTCCACGGGGTTGCAAGGAGTCGGACATGACTTAGTGACAATAACAATGGCTCATGTGTGTCCTATGATAACAATGTTCTGTAAGGTCCATGTTGGTGGGATGTATTAAGTTGGTGGGACTCAAACATATTAGGTCCTTGGATAGACGGAGGCCATAGCTTCAATTATGGGTAGGAAAGGCAAAGCCATAATTGGAATATATCTATTCTTCTTATAAGGAATTTCTAGCTCTTCAGGATGGAAGGATTGAGCTGCCAGTTGTAGTTTTTGAGGTATGTTGTTATATCAGCACTCAGCGTGATCTCTGGGGCCGGCAGATGAACATTGCTACCCCATGGACTGAAGCTTACTAGACTATTCTGTCCATTGGATTCTCCAGGCAGGAATACTGGAGTGGGTTGCCATTTCCTTCAAGGGATCTTCCTGACCCAGGGATCAAACCTGGGTCTCTTGCATTGCAGGCAGATTCTTTACTGTTTGAAACACCAGGGAAGTCAATCTAAACCTCATCACCTCCCAAAGGCCCCTTCTCCTAATATCCTCACATTGAGGGTGGGCACTTCAATGTATGAAATTTGGGGGGACATAAATATTCAGCCCATTACACTGACCCATCTGTAACCAAGCTTGGGTTTTCCTTCCAGCTGGTCATACTGGCTCCTGTACAGGATGAGCTGCGAGTGAATTCATGAGGCTCTAGGCTATCTGTTCATGCAGCCTGCTCGCATTCTCTGGGCCAAATGCTGTTCACTCTCATCCCACTCATTTTTGTCTGGCTGCTGTGGGCCAGCCCAACTTAAGGGCATGATGACAGGCTAAGACCATCATGGAACATTCTGGATTCATGGTCATGTGGTGCTCCATCTCTACCGGAGGCTGTTTTCTAAAGGTCTATCCTTCTCCATGGCAGATGCTGTGGCCTTGTGGTGATTGCCCTGTTCTTCACCATTTGCTTCACACAGCATCTTTGCCCATCACCAGCATCAAGTCAATAACGTAGGTTCTGCTGGGTCATACAGCACAAGAGGCAAGGCTGCTTGCTCTGCACCCTGGACTTGTTGCAAACTTCTTTGTGGTTCTGTCTCTACTCAAGATACACAGTATTTCATTTCATCCAGTCTATGAGCTGGAATACTACTGCAAAGTATGGAACATGATGCTTCCGGAACTTGACAAAATCTACCAGTGTTTTGTCAAGCTCTGGGCTTCCTTCCTTCTCCATGGCGGGAGGTATAAGATACACTTGTTTACCTTTTGCTTGGGAGGAGATGCCCCTGACCGCTGTACCCCTAACACTTGTATCGATATGGCAAACTCTGATTTTCCCTTTCACCCTCAGGAGCATATGTGTCATACCAAAGCATCCACTGTGCTAGCCAGTTCTTTATCTAACCCAACTTATCACAATATCATCAATGCCAAGGGAAGACTGAATGTGCTGGTCTATGGGGTGTTCTCTTTTGTGTGTGAGGGAGGGGGGTAGGTTCGTACATCCCTGAGACGAAGCTGTGAATGCATATCGTTGCCTGTTCCATGTGAGTGCAAACTGTTTCAGATCCTCTTTTCTGGTAGGAGTATAAAGGAATTCATTTATCAAATCAATGGCCACATATCATGTGCCTGAGGCCATGTTAATTTCCACTAACAAAATCAATGCCTCTGGCATGACAGCTGCAACTGGGCTACTGCTTGGTGGAGTTTGTGGTGGTTTACTGTCATGCTTCAGGATCCATCTGGATTCTTCCAGGGGCCAGACTGAGTGATTTATGGAGATCGCATACTCTGACATCTTTAAACCAGGAGTCAGCAAACCTTTTCTGCAAAAGGCCAAATAGTAAATATTTTAGGCTTTGTGGCCATACAGCCTCTGTTATAACTACTCAGCTATGCTGCTGTAGTACAAAGACAGCCATAGACAATACGTAAACAAACGAGTGGCTGTATTTCAGTAAAACTTTATTTAAACTGGTGGGCCAGAGTTGGCACAGGGGCTGTAATTTACCAGCTCCTGCTTTAGGTCTTTAAGAGTAGCAGCGATTCCTGTCATCCTTTTTAGGATGTTTTTGATTTGTTCACTTGTTTAGCTGGGGGGAGGGGGTGTCAGGCCAAGCAACCAATTAATAAGGTTTGTGTTCTGCACTTCCATACATGTGATTGGTAAGAGGACAATGGGGCAAAATGTATTTAGACAGTCTATTTATAAGTTGTAGTACAAAATGTTTGCATGGATTCTCCAGCTCCATGGGGTGATGAGGAGTGGACTTAGTGGATGCTACACACACATATCTATGTCATAGGCAATGAACACTGAGCTTCAGTTCAGTTCAGTTCATTCGCTCAGTTGTGTCCGACTCTTTGTGACCCCATGAATTGCAGCACGCCAGGCCTCCCTGTCCATCACCAACTCCCGGAGTTCACTCAAACTCACATCCATTGAGTCAGTGATGCCATCCAGCCATCTCATCCTCTGTTGTCCCCTTCTCCTCCTGCCCCCAATCCCTCCCAGCATCAGAGTCTTTTCCAATGAGTCAACT
>SJYX01006163.1:261560-284227 GCA_006410675.1 Oreotragus oreotragus
TCCCTTGGACTGCAAGGAGATCCAACCAGTCCATTCTGAAGGAGATCAACCCTGGGATTTCTTTGGAAGAAATGATACTGAAGCTGAAACTCCAGTCCATTGGCCACCTCATGCGAAGAGTTGACTCATTGGAAAAGACTCTGATGCTGGGAGGGATTGGGGGCAGGAGGAGAAGGGGACGACCGAGGATGAGATGGCTGGATGGCATCACGGACTCGATGGACATGAGTCTGAGTGAACTCCGGGAGATGGTGATGGATAGGGAGGCCTGGCGTGCTGCGATTCATGGAGTCGCAAGGAGTCAGACACGACTGAGCGACTGAACTGAACTGAACCTTTCCCATACTCCACCCCAGAAGTCTTTTATTTAATTTGTCTGGGAGGGGGTCCTGTGGTTATCCATTTTAAATAGAGCAGGATGTACATATCAATCCCAGACTCCCTAACTATCCCTTCCCTGCATCATGCCTCACTTTGAACTCTTGGCTTTCCAGTCTGGACGCCAATCAGGTCCCTTGGACTTGAAGTTGAGATTGCTCTCCCCTGAAGGGGAAGCTCAGTTTTTCTTGCAGACTCTGACTGGGCTCCAACCTCTAGCCTAGCTCAGTACTCAGTCATACCTGGGAAACAACCTTGATTCGGGCTCCCTCCTCCCCAATAATTCAATCAGAATCTCTGGGGTGGGACAGAGGCGTCAGAATTTCAAGTGCTCCCCAGGGGCCTCCAAAGGGCAGCTGGGGATGAAAGAGACAACCTCTGGCAGAAACCACCCACATCGTAGCCCCCACCCCTACCTCCATCCCCTGAAGCTTTGGTTAACCACCCCCATCACCACCCCTTCCGCTCATCAGGATGCTGGTTTCTTCTAGGAAATTTTAACATAGTAACCAAGTCTCCAGCAATATAAGAGCTCTTTTAAACGTCAGTCCCAAATTGGTTGTTGCCTTCCCCACCCGCAAGGAGTAGGAGATTTGAAATATGCCCCCAATCATCAGGTTGCTGGCTGAGTACAGAGGCAGCTGGCCAAGGAAAACGGAGCGCTGCAGTGAGAGCAACATACACAGAAAGCTGCGGGGCGGTGCAGAATGGGAAGGGAAGCCATTCCCTGTAATGAGTAACCGGCGGCAGGCGCTTTACAGAGCAATCCAGTTGATAAATACTCTGTACTTAAAGTGAACTTTGAACAAATGCATAAGCAGAGATTGAATGTTTTCTGCAAATAGAAGCAAGCAAGGGCTTCATATAAAGAAGCCACGGCCCAGCACAGACTGAAGTGAGACAAGAAGACATAAAGTAGCCAAACCTAGGTGGTAAAATAAACTTCAAAACACCCAGATAAGCTGGAGGACAGGCAGGCTTCTTAATGATGGTAAAGAGGGGTTGCACCGGTTTTATAGGGAGAAGAAAGTGTAAACGCTTATCAGAATCTCAGGCTTCCCTGGAGGCTCAGTAGTAGAGAATCCACCTGCCAATGCAGGAGAGGCAGGTTCCATCCCTGGTTTGAGAAGATCCCCTGGAGAAGGGAAAGGCCACCCACTCCAGTATTCTTGCCTGGGAAATCCCATGGTACAGAGGAGCCTGGCGGGCTACAGTCCATGAGGTCACAAAAGAGACAGCTACAACTTAGTGCCGAAACAACAACCATCAGAATCTCACTGTGTGTATTCAGTTTGCTTATGCTGACTGTATGTGAAGTGAAGTGGCTCAGTCGTGTCCGACTCTTTGCAACCCCACGGACTGTAGCCTACCAGGCTCCTCTGTCCATGGGATTTTCCAGGCAATAGTACTGGAGTGGATTGCCATTTCCTTCTCCAGGAGATCTTCCCAACCCAGGGATCAAACCCAGGTCTCCCTCATTGTAGACAGACGCTTTACCGTCTGAGCCGCCAGGGAGGTCTGTATGCTGACTGTATAGTAGGTGCTTTATCGTTTTTCTTTCTACAAGGTGGGCTCATAGTTTTCCATCCATTTTTTTGCTGTCTTCACGAAGGTCACACAAAGGAATCCCAATGCGTTCTTTATAGAAACCTACCTGGACAGAGGGGTTTGGATGTCCAGCCTGGGGGCAGACCACATAAATAGCTCCCCTTAGAGAATGGACCCTCAGCATCCTGACTTCTCTCTGGGATGCTGAGAGCTTTGTTAGCACCATCAGCTTCCAGAATAGAGGATAATCAGTGGCTCTGACAAAAGATGAATGTTAAAATCCCAGGAAAAATGTGGCTGGGTTTGGCTTCAGTGAGACAGGAAGCCAGAAAGACCTGGGAGGGTACTCGAACTGGAGAGGTTGAAAGAGTCAACCAGAGTGTTTTTCCAAGCAGTCACGCCTGCCTTTTATTAAGATGGAAAGCCAGGTTTGTCTTTTCCTTGTGCAATACCAACCATTGTCAGCAAGGTGGCCCATAACTTCTAACAGGTATGAATCAGTGAGAAGGGGACCCGACTCCCTTGTCTGCCAGGACTGGGTATTGATTTGAGTTTCTGATGGAAATAAACAGGATTCGCTTTCCTCGGTGATTTAAACAGACATAATTGAACAAGAAACATCAGGGCTGAAAGTAAAGGTCCGTGAATGAATCTATTATTTCAGCTTTGCCTTCATTCCTGCTCCTCGAGAGAGGCACCCCTTATCTGCCCCATGGCTGAGGATTCTCTGAGCTTCTGGAAACTCAGCAGAGGATAGGGTTAAACAACATTGTGGCTGAAAACAGATTAAGAGCGAGTGATAACACGAGAGATGGGCTGCAGCCGAGCACTGCCCTGGCAGTCCGCTCTTGATAGCTGCACACGGCCACATGGACGGTCCCCTTGGCCTTTCACAGAAAAGGGCAGATTGTCAGCAAACAAAGGGATAAGAAACCCAAACCTTAAACAGCTAGAGAGAAGCCAGGTGGGAGAAACAGCCTTTGCCGGGTCCTGTCTCTTGGAGTCTTTGAGGCTAAATCCCATTTCACAGCAGATTTAATGGAGAATTCTTCTGAAAGTCAGGATCTGCCCACCGCCTTTGAACATCTTCCTTTAACATAGTGTTAATGAGCTCGACTCCTTCTGCAGGACCAAAGCCCCTGTTGCTGCCCTGGTACATGAATGGAGATCCAGTTTCACCCCTGATTTTCCTTTTTTATATTCCTTTATCTGAGAAGAAAAGAATATTTAGACATTTAATTGGCATGTAATGAGATAACTATAACAAGTTAATTAGTTCTCAATTAAGTTGCATTTACTATACCTCCTGAATGTGTTCACAGCAATTAGGGGTGTCTAATGAACTTGCAGAAGCTGCCTGCTTCCCACAGGCAGCAGTACTGTGACAGCATCGCTCCTGGGGTCTGAGGCACCATGGCATCGTTTTCTCAAAAGTTAGTATCAGTCTATACATCCAAGCTGTTTTAGGATCCAGTGGTTGAAATAGCTGCTCAATCGTGGAAACAAAAAGCTGGAGCAGCTCTCTGAACATGGAAACAAAGAGTTGTGGAATTCATGTGACATGAAGAACACTGGCTTTGGAATCCAGGGGATATGGGTTCAGGTCTTGACCACTGCTTTCTAGTAATGTGACTTTGGGCAAGTCAGTCAGTTCAGTCACTCTCAGCCATGTCCAACTTTGCGACCTCATGGACTGCAGCACACCAAGCTTCCCTGTCCATCACCAACTCCCAAAGCTTGCTCAAACTCATGTCCATTGAGTCTGGGATGCCATCCAACCATCTCATCCTCTGTCGCCCCCTTCTCCTCCTGCCCTCAATTTTTCCCAGCATCAGGGTCTTTTCCAATGAGTCAGTCCTTTGCATCAGGTGGCCAAAGTATTAGAATTTCAGCTTCAGCGTGAGTCCTTCCAAAGAAATCCCAGGGCTGATCTCCTTCAGAATGGACTGGTTGGATCTCCTTGCAGTCCAAGGGACTCTCAAGAGTCTTCTCCAACACCACAGCTCAAAAGCATCAATTCTTGGCTGCTCAGCTTTCTTTATAGTCCAACTCTCAAATCATAGCAAGTATCTCCCCAAATCTCTGAGCCTCAGTTTCCCCATTCCTATGCCAGGCATAAAAGTAGGGAACTTACCAAGATTTCTGGGTAGACTGGTCAGAGAGTAAGGGCAAAGCCTTACAGGTCCTGTATACACTAAACATTTTGTTAGTTCATACATGTCTTTCTGTAGGCTCTGTGGTTTTGTTGGATTTGGGCAAAGAGGTTACCTGGCCAAACACGTGAGAGGGGTTAATCACCATTTTAAGTTATAGCAGGAGCCCCTAGTCACATTTCAATGTCCTGTTAGTGGAGAAAGCTCCCTAAAAGCATTATCAAAATATGATGGGATGGCTAGGGGCTGTAGGTGTGTCCTAAGTTGCTTCAGTCCAACTCTGTGCAACTCTTGGAATGTCACCTGCCAGACTCCTCTGTCCATGGGATTTTCCAGGCAAGAATACTGGAGTGGGTTGTTATGCCCTTCTCCAGGGGATCTTCCTGAACCAGGGATCAAACCAGCATCTCCTGCATTGGCAAGCGGGTTCTTTACCACTAGCACTACCTGGGAAGCCCTGGGAGGTTTAGGTGGATAGTTCAGTTCAGTTTAGTTCAGCCACTCAGTCATGTCCAACTCTTTGTTACCCCATGAATCGCAGAACGCCAGGCCTCCCTGTCCATCACCAACTCCCGGAGCCCACCCAAACCCATGTCCGTTGAGTCGGTGATGCCATCCAGCCATCCCATCCTCTGTTGTCCCCTTCTCCTGCCCTCAATCTTTCCCAGAATCAGAGTCTTTTCAAATGAGTCAGCTCTTCGCATCAGGTGACCAAAGTATTGGAGTTTCAGCTTCAACATCAGTCCTTCCAATGAATAACCAGGACTGATCTCCTTTAGGATGGACTGGTTGGATCTCCTTGCAGTCCAAGGGACTCTCAAGAGTCTTCTCCAACACTACAGTTCAAAAGCATCAATTCTTCAGTGCTCAGCTTTCTTTATAGTCCAACTCTCACATCCATACATGACCACTGGAAAAACCATAGCCTTAGGTGGATAAGGTTACTTATTCATTTTATCCTGGAGTTTCCCTTAAGATGCAGTGAGATAGAGATCAGGAAAATGATGGGGTTTATCAGCTAAACACTAGCGCTGGGGAGCAATCGTGAAACTCGTCCCCTCTGGGGACAGTGGTGGAGGAGAGGAAGCAGGGGGCAGAGGAGCAAGGCTCTCGGGGAAGCAGCATTATGTCTCCATGAGTGTCCAGTATTCTGTCTCTCCTTCTCTTTTCCTTTCTAGCCAGGGGTTCACCTCTCCTTCAGCACCAGCTAGGATTAAAACACCATGCTGAGGAATCATCAGAAGGAGGGAAAGAAACTTACAAACTCATTTGCATTTTAATGAATTTTTAATTGAACCAAAATCTGTTGTTTCTGTTTAAAGATGCAGGGCTGACTTTGTGGTCTCTGCGGCTGTGGGCCAGGCGGGAACTTAATGTGATAAAAACAATGATAATGCTAAGCTTAATTAGGTTTGAAATCTTGTCTAGAAAGGCTGCTTGGAATCTGGGAATGGCAAACATTTGCCAGCAGCAGGCTGAGACGCCAGAGTGCATTGGTAGATACCCTCTTTCTAAAACCACCAGGAAGGCACCTAGATCAGCCAGACTGGGCCAGGAGGACACCCTCAAACACCCTCTCCATCATAGTGCCTTTGGGTTGTTAAGTGTGAAAGCCAGACAAGTCCAGCCAGTGGAAGGTAGACACTAGATTTCTGCCCTGGCTTTGTTTTTTTTTTTTTTTAATCATCAACTGCTTCACTCTTTCTTTATATCACATAGCAGGGTCCCACTGAGATGCAGAGATGCTCGTCAAGGTGATCTGTGTACCCTTTGGGACAAGGCATTGAAAGGCCACCACTGAAAAGAGTTGCTAATGGTCTGGGATTTTATACTACTTATAAGCTAACATTGGAGAAGGCAATGGCACCCCACTCCAGTACCCTTGCCTAGAAAATCCCATGGACGGAGGAGCCTGGTGGGCTGCAGTCCATGAGGTCGCTAAGAGTTGGACACGAATGAGCGACTTCACTTTCACTTTTCACTTTCATGCATTGAAGGAAATGGCAACCCACTCCAGTGTTCCTGCCTGGAGAAGCCCAGGGATGGGGGAGCCTGGTGGGCTGCCATCTCTGGGGTCGCACAGAGTTGGACATGACTGAAGTGACTTAGCAGCAGCAGCAGCAGCAGCAGCATAAGCTAACATATCATGTTTCCATGGATGCTGGCAAAAGGCATGACACTCCTGGGTCAGAGACAAAGGACTTTATCACTCAGCAAAATCTGTAGCCAGAGCTTCATGTTTGTACCAATTCTCCGTGACCTGTGGCCCCGAGCTTCATGTCTGTACTGGTTCTCCGTGACCTGCAGCCCCACGGAGGGAAGGGGAAGGGCCACAGGTGGGCTTGAATGGCTGCTTCACAGACACTAAAGTATGTCACACTTTGTGCCTGGAGGACTCGTCCCTTTTACAGGGAGGGGAAGAAAGCTGGGTCTGAGGCTAGCGATGCTACCTCATCCCTTCAAGTTACTGGCTGCAGGCACTGCCCTGGGAAGTAACCCAGGCCAGAGCACTCAGGCCTTGCACTCCTGGCGCCTTTAGCAAGAACATGCGGTGATGCTCAGGGTCCATGGTGGGTTGCAATTCCAGCCACCATGCCTATGTGCTACTTCTACAGTCCACGGCAGTGTCTCAGTGGACTTGAAGGCAGTGGGTATGGTAGGTATATTGGGAAGAGGTTTGCGTCTTTACTGGAAAGGAAGGAGGTGTTTGTTGAAATTATTATTCAGTCAGTCCCCTGTTTGTTTGTGTTTTATTTTTATTTTTTGTATTTTTGTAGTACAGAAAATTCTGGAGTTTTAACTGATGAGTACCTCTCCACTCTGAATTTCTCCATTTGCTCCCACATCCTGCTTGCTTTCTCTCCTCCCTTCCTCACCAGTTCTGCACCCCTTAGCCCCAGCAGTCAGAGGTAAGCCGGTTCATTCCAAAGTGATGACCCCAGGAGAGCCACAGGAAAAGACTCCACATATTTGGCTTTAAAGACTAAAAAGCTACTGTCTCAGAGGTGAGGAAAATTTTGGAAGGATATTTGTTTGCCAAGCATCTGTTTCTTCTCCAAACACAGACTGCACAACAACTCCATAGACTCAGGTGAGGAGAGAATAATCAGAGAAGAAGAAATAGGTGTGGGGTCCTTAGGAACTGTCCCTCAAGATGAGTAGGGGATGCCTACTCAATAGAACCATCAGATAAATTTAGGGATAAGTGATAAAAGGTAGTTTCCTTTCCAATTCCAAAGAAAGGCAATGCCAAAGAGTGTTCAAACTACCGCACAGTTGCACTCATCTCACACACTAGTACAGAGAAGGCAATGGCAACCCACTCCAGTGTTCTTGCCTGGAGAATCTCAGGGACGGTGGAGCCTGGTGGGCTGCCATCTATGGGGTCATGCAGAGTCGGAAATGACTGAAGCAACTTAGCAGCAGCAGCAGCAGCAGCAGCAGCACACGCTAGTAAAGTAATTCTAAAATTCTCCAAGCCAGGCTTCAACAGTACATGAACTGAGAACTTTCAGATGTTCAAGCTGGATTTAGGCTGCTTGAAAAGGCAGAAGAACCAGAGATCAAATTGCCAACATCCTACGGATCATCAAAAGAGCAAGAGAATGCCAGAAAAACGTCTACTTCTGCTTTATTGACTATGCCAAAGCCTTTGACTGTGTGGATCACAACAACTGTGGAAAATTCTTCAAGAGGTGGAATACCAGATCATCTTACCTGCCTCCTGAGAAATTTGTATGCAGGTCAAGAAGCAATAGTTAGAACTGGACATGGAACAATAGACTGGTTCCAAATAGGGAAAAGAGTATGTCAAAGTTGTAAATTATCAACCTGTTTATTTAACTTATATTGTGCGAAATACTGGGCTGGATGAAGCACAAGCTAGAATCAAGATTGCTGGGAGAAATATCAATAATTTCAGATATGCAGATGGCACCACCCTTATGGCGGAAAGTGAAGAAGAACTAAAGAGCCTCTTGGTGAAAGTGAAAGTGGAGAGTAAAAAAGTTGGCTTAAAACTCAACATTCAGAAAACTAAGATCATGGCATCTGGTCCCATCACTTCATGGCAAATAGATGGGGAAACAATGGAAACAGTGAAAGACTTTATTTTGGGGGCTCCAAAATCACTGCAGATGGTGACTGCAGCCAAGAAATTAAAAGACACTTGCTCCTTGGAAGAAAAGCTATGATCAACCTAGACAGCATAGTAAAAATCAGAGACATTCCTTTGCCAACAAAGCTATGGTTTTTCCAGTAGTCATGTATGCATGTGAGAGTTGGACTATAAAGAAAGCTGAGCACTGAAGAATTGATGCTTTTGAGCTGTGGTGTTGGAGAAGACTCTTGAGAGTCCCTTGGACAGCAAGGAGATCAAACCAGTCCATCCTAAAGGAAATCAAACCTGAATATTCACTGGAAAGACTGATGCTGAAGCTCCAATACTTTGACCACCTGATGCGAAGAGCCAACTCATTGGGAAAGACCCTGAATCTGGGAAAGATTGAAGGCAGGAAGAGAAGGGGATGACAGAGGATGAGATGATTGGATGGTGCCACTGATTGATGGACATGAGTTTGAGCAAGCTTCGGGAGTTGGTGATGGACAGGGAAGCCTGGCGTGCTGCAGTCCATGGGGTCACAAAGAGTCAGGGACAACACTGAGTGACTGAACTGTAACAGTGGGAGCAAAATGGTGTTCTGGAAAGTAATGGCAGAGAGAACCTGAGAAACTCACAACATTTTTTAAGGTGTGCTGGATTTTCCCCATGGCCTAAGGTCAGCTTCCACAGGAGTCCTGATCATCAAGGCTGACAGAGGATTTAGTCCAGCCTGTGAGTTTCAACTTGTCCTTGCTCTCCCTCATATTATATCCATCTTCCCTGCGTGACTACCAGTTCTGAGGATTTCAAGTGCAGTGTCAGAAAACAGCCTCATAGGACTGCTTACAGGTGCGTAAGTTCAAATCCCTGCTGGAGCTCACCTGCCACCTACCCATCCATGTGACCCATCTACCTACCTGCCTACTCATTCACCCAGCCATCTCCCCATCCATCATCCACCTACCCACCCACTCAACCATCCAACCACCCACATACTCACCTATTTACCCATTCATCCACCCATCTACCCATTCTTCCATCCACCTATCCACCCTCCAAGCCATCCAACCACACACCTACCCACACACTCAGCCATCTGACCCCAGATATTCATCTACCTACCCATTCACCCACTCACCTACCCCCCTCATCTACCCATCCATCATCTACCTATACATGCACCCAACCATCTAACCACCCACCCATTCATCTAACCATCCACTTACCCACCCATCTAGCCATCTAACCACCTGCCTACCCACCCACCCAGCCAACTACCCACCCACCCAGCCAGCTACCCACCCACTCATCCATCCAAATGGTTTAGCCTGTCTGTGATTTATTTAGGTTACCTGGTTCCATATAAAAAGGAACACTTGGAAAAAGGTGGGCCTGTGAGCATGGAGAGGAGAGAAAGAATTTAAGATAAGTTTCTTTTCCACGTTTACTCTAATCACTGAACTCTTTCTTGGCCCAAATCCTTTGAACGCATATGTCCTCTCATCCTATAGAAGCTCTGGGACAGGGGAGGGAAACCAGGCCATTTTCACTGTTGCCCAGACTGGGAAACAGGAATCATGTCTCAGAGGAGTCGGAGCAGCCCTCCTGATTTGACAACTCTTCTAATGCATCCCTTACAAAAGTGAATCCAACCAGGGAATCAACGACTCACACCAAATAAGCCTAGTTATTTTCAGTGCCTCTCTTTTTATAAGGTGGAAGTATAAATCTTTGTAATTTTCTGGTGGTCTACTGGGAATTTTCAAAGATAGGTGTGGAAAGTATTCTGAACACTTTCTTTTATTTCTTTCTAAATTAGGATACAATCTAGGAAAGGCAAAAATATAAAGAGCTGTCAGAGGAGATACTTGATTAAGATATTATCACTGGATGCTTGAAAAATAATAATTAGCTACCTATTTATCAAGGTGACTATGAAATATTTTAAAACAACAGGCTTATAAAGCATCTGAGCTCTTTTTATGTGATGAACCTCTGTTGTTTTATAATCAAGGACATAATAAAGTAAACATAAATCTCAGACAGAGGCATAGAAAATGATTCTGCTAAAACAAAGAACTTTTACTATCTAGGAAGACTGCACGGAAGGTAAAGAATATTCTTTTATGTTGTGATAATGACATTGGTCAGTAAATCAAGGAGGTCAGCCTGTCAAAGTCAAGAGAACTTTGACAAAATTGGACATTTGTATGGTTTCTTTTTAGAGTCGGGTTATTAGGCTGGTGCAAAAGTAACTGAGGTTTTGTACTGTTGAACGTTACCATTTGATATTAGAATATGTGGCTTTTCTGTTAAAGGTGTGGTAAAGAATCCACCTGCAACGCAGGAGACTCAGGAGAGGTGGGTTTCATTCCTGGCTCAGGAAGATACCCTGGAGGAAGGCATGGCAAAACACTCCAGTATTCTTGCCTGGAGAATCCCATGGACAGAGGAGCCTGGTGGACGACAGTCCATAATGTTGCAAAGAGTCGGACGTGACGGAAGCAGCTGAGCATGAACACACTCTTAAATAAATGTGGCTATGGTATACATCATTTTAATGCACATTTCTTGCTTTGTTTTTTTTTTAATCATTTTTTGCTAATGACTTATTACTTACTGTTTATTTTATATCTATTTTAGACTGGGGAAATGATGTTAGACAAAAAGTAAATTTAAGTGATTTTATTTTTTTTAGTAGCCTTTCCGTTCTCTAAGGGATCTTCCCAACCCAGGGATCAAACCCAGGTCTCCCGCATTATAGGCAGATTCTTTACCAGCTAAGCCACAAAGGAAGCCCTTCAAGTTCAAAATAGGTCATAAAATAGTGGAGACAACTTGAAAATCAACAATGGCATTTGACCCCCAAACTGCTAATGAATGTACAGGGCAGTGGTGGTCTGAAGTTTTGCAAAGGCAGTGAGAGCCTTGAAGATGAGGAGCGCAGTGGCCAGCCGTCAGAAGGTGCCAACGGCCAGCTGAGAGTGTTGTCAGATCTGATCCTCTTGCAATTACACGAGAGGTTGTCCAAGAACTCAACACCGGCCGCGCTGTGGCCATTCGGCATGTGAAGCAAATTGGAAAGGCGAAAAAGCTCCGTAAGCGGGTGCCTCAGGAGCTGACCGAAAATTTAAAAGATCGTCGCTTTGAAGGGTCACCTTCTCTTATTCTGCGCAGTAACAATGACTGGGCGACTTTCACTTTCACTATTTGGTGGTCTGCCGCCCGTCTGATCCACTACAACTTTCTGAATCCCAGCAAAACCATTACTGAGAAGTATGCTTGGCGTATTGATGAAATGCACTGAAAACTGCCCCACCTGCAGCAGGCGCTGGTTACCAGAAAGGGCCTAATTCTTCTCTGCAACAACACCCAACTGCATGTTGCACAACCAACGCTTCCAACGTTGAATGAATCGGGTATGCAGTTTTGCCTCATCTGACTTATTCACCTACACTGAAGCTTCACTGAAAGTCGCTCAGTGGTGTCCGACTCTTTGCGACCCGTGGACTATACAGTCTATGGAATTCTCCAGGCCAGAATACTGGGGTGGGTGGCTGCTCCCTTCTCCAGGGGAATCTTCCCAACCCAGGGACTGAAGCCAGGTCCCCTGCAATGCAGGTGGATTCTCTACCAACTGAGCTATCAGGGAAGCCATATTCACCTGACCTCTCGCGAACCGACTACCACTTCTTCAAGCATCTTAATTTTTTGCAGGGAAAATGTTTCCACAGCCAGCAAGAGGCAAAAAATGCTTTCCAAGAGTTTGTTGAATCTCGAAGCATGGATTTTTACACGACAGGAATAAACAAACTTGTTTCGTGTTGGCAAAACTGTGTTGATTGCAATGGTTCCTATTTTAATTAATAAAGATGTATTTGAGCCCAATTATAACAGTTTAAAATTCATGGTCTGAAACTGCATTTGCGTTTGCACCAGCCTAAATATAAACCAAGACAAACAGATCTCGCATTCCAAGCTGTGTCCTTCTCTTACCCTCATTTATATCTTAGAAATGAAAGCAAGTAGGCGCCTTCATTTCTGTCACTATGGCTGCTAGTATAGTCTCAACCATCCACATTAATTACGATTTCTAACTAAAGGAGCTAACTTCTATTTCACAGAGAAAATAATGGGGTAGATTATCTGAGGACTGTCAGTCATATCCAAGCACTTTAGCAGACTGACAGAGCTTGTGATACAAGCAACACAACTTTATTAGCCACAGACGCCACTTTTACAATTTAAGATGAACATGTTTATTAACATGACCCAAAGGTTTAGCTGTATAGCTTATAAAAATGAGGAGCAAAAGCACATAAACTTTAAATCATAATTTATAACCACGTCTCATCATTCTATATTACTTCCTTTGAAATTACCTAGATATCTAAGAGTTATGGATTAATTAGGACACTGTGATATGTGTCTAAAGTTTTAATTCACCTAAAGATGCTGGAAATTATGTTTAAATTGGTTCAATACAAAATATAATTACTGTTGATAGGAAGAGTTGGTCAGATAATCACTCAGTTTAGTTGAATGCAAATTCACATTTTTCATAATCTTAAACCTCACTGGGAATAATGCTAGATTATTTGATTAGTAACCTACATAAATTTAGGAGACTCAGATTTTTTTTGTTGAAAAAACAAACCCAAGTAAAATAAAACATACTGTTACATTCACTTAACACTGATCAATCAGAGAAAAGACATAGCAAGTGTTTCTTGTAATTTGCCAAAATTTACTGTAATTATGTGAGTTTGGGTCCCTAAAAGGTTTCTGAGCTAACAATTTATGTAAGATGGATTTTCTCAGCTCTAGCACATTGAAGTATCAGAAATTCAGTGTTTCTATTTCCTAAGAATTTTAGGAATATTCCACATGTGCAATGATTTGTGTTTATAACAAGCAGTCCTATAACCTAAGAAACATAATTCATATCCTCCAAAAGTAGGAAAATATTTTATACTCTTGCAAATGAAAAGTCAAGGCCTTTGTCATGGACGGTCATATAGAGTATTTATAGCTCCAGCTCTACAACTTAAGCTAGAAGTCAAAAGTAAATGAAATCAAAAGTAAATGTAGAAACAAAAAAACTCACTGGTCCAGATTTAAAAGAACGGGTCTCCTCCCTTATGGGCTGAAATTCTTAACTGATCAGAGCTTCAGATAGACAAATAGAGCAACAAGCTAGGTAGAAACAAGTCTTCTGTTTCTTCCAATAGAGATTTCATCATCCCTCTATAGAGATTCAGTTCAGTTCAGTCGCTCAGTCATGTCCAACTCTTTGCGACCCCATGAATTGCAGCACGCCAGGCCTCCCTGTCCATCACCAACTCCCGGAGTTCACTCAGACTCACGTCCATTGAGTCCGTGATGCCATCCAGCCATCTCATCTTCTGTTGTCCCCTTCTCCTCCTGCCCCCAATCCCTCCCAGCATCAGGGTCTTTTCCAATGAGTCAACTCTTCCATGAGGTGGCCAAAGTATTGGAGTTTCAGCTTTAGCATCATTCCTTCCAAAGAATTCCCAGGGTTGATTTCCTTCAGAATGGACTGGTTGGATCTCCTTGCAGTCCAAGGGACTCTCAAGAGTCTTCTCCAACACCACAGTTCAAAAGCATCAATTGTTTGGCACTCAGCTTTCTTCACAGTCCAACCCTCACATCCATACATGACCACTGGAAAAACCATAGCCTTGACTAGACAGACCTTTTTCAGTTCAGTTCAGTTCAGTCGCTCAGTCGTGTCCAACTCTTTGCGACCCCATGAATTGCAGCACGCCAGGCCTCCCTGTCCATCACCAACTCCCGGAGTTCACTCAGACTCACGTCCATTGAGTCCGTGATGCCATCCAGCCATCTCATCTTCTGTTGTCCCCTTCTCCTCCTGCCCCCAATCCCTCCCAGCATCAGGGTCTTTTCCAATGAGTCAACTCTTCCATGAGGTGGCCAAAGTATTGGAGTTTCAGCTTTAGCATCATTCCTTCCAAAGAATTCCCAGGGTTGATTTCCTTCAGAATGGACTGGTTGGATCTCCTTGCAGTCCAAGGGACTCTCAAGAGTCTTCTCCAACACCACAGTTCAAAAGCATCAATTGTTTGGCACTCAGCTTTCTTCACAGTCCAACCCTCACATCCATACATGACCACTGGAAAAACCATAGCCTTGACTAGACAGACCTTTGTTGGCAAAGTAATGTCTCTGCTTTTCAACATGCTATCTAGGTTGGTCATAACTTTTTTTCCAAAAAGTAAGCATCTTTCAATTTCATGGCTGCAGTCCCCATCTGCAGTGATTTTGATGGGACCAGATGCCATGATCTTTGTTTTCTGAATGTTGAGCTTTAAGCCAACTTTTTCACTCTCCTCTTTCACTTTCATCAAGAGGCTTTTTAGTTCCTCATCTCTTTCTGCCATAAGGATGGTATCATCTGCATATCTGAGGTTATTGACATTTCTCCCAGCAATCTTGATTCCACCTTGTGTTTCTTCCAGCCCAGCGTTTCTCATGATGTACTCTGCATATAAGTTAAATAAGCAGGGTAACCATATATGGCCTTGACGTCCTCCTTTTCCTATTTGGAACCAGTCTGTTGTCTCTCTACAGAGATTGCACACGGTCAAGTCATAGAACCCACATTCCAATCATGACTGCCACCCCAGCGATTCACCTACTGGTACCAGGTGAACCAGAGACAAGACAAAGTATCAGATAGGTAGAAAGGAAAAACTTCCCCGTCTGCATTTCCTCTGGACTGACCTATGTGTTCAGAACAAGGTTCTGTTGCCGTGACCTAGGCACACAGGCAGACTGGGAGTGAGTCCTTTGTGATGTAAGGCAACACAAGTGGTGTGTTGGTCTCAGTGTGATGCTCTTAGAGTGACAGATCCCATGCTACCCTGGGAGCCAATTGACACGTGCCCGAGGCAATGTGTCCACATAGGGGCTCCCTAGGTGCCTTAGTGGGTAAAGAATCTGCCAGTAATGCAGGAGACACAGGAGACACGGGTTTGATCCCTGAGTCAGGAAGGTCCCCTGGAGGAGGGCATGGCAACCCATTCCAGTGTTCTAGCCTGGAAAATCTCATGGACAGAGGAGCCTGATGGCCTACAGTCCATAGGGCCAAAAAATAGTCAGACTGAAGCAACTGAACACGCATGCACGCGTGCTAAGCCAGTAGAGAAGGAGGATTTCCCCATGGACTTAGAGAGACTTTTCCCATGGTAGGGAGCTTAGGCATCTTCCTGCCCAATGTCATCTGCAGGAGGGGAAACTGGGTCCCTAAGAGGCCAAGACTGTTGTCCAGGGTCCCACACCGAGTTACACATAGTTTTAAGACCAGAAAATGCAGACCTTCTGTCTTCTAATCTTTATAGGTAGTGATGTTCATAATCAGTTACATCATGTAGCCATTTTTCTGGTGCTGAAAGCCCCTGAACTCCAACATCCTGGCCAGTTATTTTCACTGCTTTTGTCATTATCAGGGTCTTTGAGTCTATAGAAATTTGAGAGGAAAGTCAGATACTGTGTGCTCAGAAATGGTCCACTTTTTTGGATTAAAGATAATTATAATAATAGAAATTCCATTCACTGAGTACTTTCTGTAGGTTCGATATTCTACTATGGGCATTACATTGGTTCTCTCGTGGAATCCTTTACAGTAACCCTTCAAGGAAGGCACAGCATTGTCATTTATAGATAAGAAACCTGTGGCACAGAATAAGAGAGTAATCAAGGCCAAGGTTTCACAGGATTAAATGGCAGTGTTAGGATTAGAACTGGGATCTGATTCTTGAGCCTGAACTCTTAACCACTTTTCAAGAATATTAAGTCAAGGTTCTGGAAAGTTTTGCATGTCGAGTTATTCAGTCTGGGTATTATCTTCTAGGCAGACCTTTTCCAAAACTTGTTCTGTAAGATCACCTTGAAATTTTAACAGATGTTACAGAGGACAAAGAAAGTACATTTCAGTAGCACAAATCATTTACCAGACCCCCCCACACAGGGAATCAGGTCTGTGCACTCCCATTAATATGCCACTGTACATGGTGAAACACAAAGAGAGGATTTGATTTGTAGCCTCTTCCCCAAACTTACTTGTCCACATTTCCATGTTCGGAATATCATCTGTGGACAGACTGGTACTGGAAAGTCTTAGATAATTTCTGAGCAGAAACATAGTCAGATCTGTGTTTATGAAGGCATCTGAGGCAGTGGATTCAAGAATAGACACAGTGGTATCCAGCCTATGGGAGACCAGTTAGGAAGTAGATGATTCTACTGAGAGAGAAAGAAAAGGAAAAATAACTTCACTCCTTCACCTGCTGATGGCAAGAATGGGCTCCAGGAACCCAGAATACCATCATCTTCAAAATCCTCATTCAGGTAAAAAGCCATCTTGTTTGAGACAGCACTTTGAGAACCATGGAGAGCTCTACGCGCGCGTGCACGCACACACACACACACAGAGTTAACAAAGACGAGGCATCAGAGACGCTGAGTGAACACACAGGCAGACTCCAGTCTGTAGCCCGCTTTCTCTGTGTTCATCCCAGTTGCAAATATGCCCAGTGCAGGAACACAAGCTCCTGTGTATCAGTCCAACCACCGGGCCCACCATGGACACTCATCTGCCTTGTCGTTCACAGCTCCCTTGTACCCCAAGGCCAAGCCTGTTCATCTGGGGGTGCCATCCACTGGCAAAGCATTTCCTTGGCACCATCCAATTCCCCACCCATGTGGAAGCACCCAAGGCAGTGATTGGTTGGCATAGGTCTTTTCTTGCTTCCCAGGCAGGTGCAGATGTGTGTGTTTGGTTCTTTGCATGTCTTTACCCCTCCCATCATCACAGACATTGCTGGACTGTCTGGATTGTGGGTGAGTTCTACTGATAGCAAGTCTGATTGGGAATATGTGAATATTTGGACTATTATTTTTGTGGTTTCCTTCTAGGGGTCTGTTAAACCACAGCAGTGTGTAAGGGGAACACCTAGGCTCATGGTGGAGGGGACAGACTAACTGCTGTAGAACCAGATAGAATGCATGGGATTTCCAACTCCAAGTCCTGATACCCATGGAACTTGGACAAATGACCAGCCTGGCTCGATGGATATGAGTTTGAGCAAGCTCTGGGAGTAGGTGATGGATAGGGAAGTCTGGCATGCTGCAGTCCATGGGGTCACAAAGAATTGAACATGACTGAGCAACTGGATTGGACTGAACTGAATTCTAAACTCCAGTTTCCAAACATCAAAAACAGGAATGCTGGCATTCTTTCTACAGTGGGTTTAAGGATTACGAGAGGGTACACCACTCAGTAAATGACAGGGACCAATGTTTCTCTGATGGCTCAGATAGTAAAGAATCTGCCTGCAATGAGGGAGTCCTGGGTTTGATCCCTGGGTTGGGAAGATCCCCTGGAGAAGGGAATGGCTACCCATTCCAGTATCCTAGGCTTTCCACGTGGCTTCAGTGGTAAAGAATATGCCTGTGATGCAGGAGATGCAGGCTTGATTCCTGGACCAGGAAGATCCCCTGGAGGAGGGCATGACAACCCACTCCAGTACTCTTGCCTGGAGAATTCCATGGACAGAAGCAGGCTATAGTTCTTGGGGTTGCAAAGAGTCGGTCACAACTGAACAACTAACGCTTTCAGCATCTGTTCACAGAAAGGACTTGGTGCTGAGTCCAATTGTCTTCTGCTTTTGGCACAATTTTTTTTCTTATTTCACTTTGCTTTTGCCTGTCAGTTAGTTCCCATTCAGGTCCAGTGGTTCTGATAGCCGGGAAACTGCCTTGGTTAACTTATAGATGCTCTAGCATCTGGATATAGTTCTAGCCATATCTGACTCGTATCTCCACTTCAGGGACTTAAATGAAAATTGTTATTAGTGTCAGCTCCATCAAGTCTGGGAATTGCTGGGCTCCAAACTCTTCCTCCAGGGAGGCTTTTAGCAAGATGACTTAGGTTATCACACAGCTAATGTTTAGTGAACACCTGCTATGTGCTAGGCATTATGCTCTGTGGTTTCACAAGTTATTTCACTAATGTTACAGAAAATGACAATTCTATGGCACCATCAATAGCTCCAGGTAGCATTTATACATATGTGTCCCATCCTAGTTGGGTAAAACTTCTCTTTTCCACTTTTAGGGGTAATATTCAATATATTTATCAATGTACACAGCTTGGGAACCAATCAGAATGAGGCACCAGAGGGTCTCACTTGGGAGGGTGGACTTGAGGAGAGCAGTTATTTACCAGCTAGAATAAGAATATTTTAGTAATTCAATCTTCAATACTTTAACAATTGATACGGCTAGTCTGGGTCAGCCTGGATGAATATTAACCCCATCATTCTTCCCAATGGCTCCAACACTGGGGAGATGGTAAAATATTTCTTTACCTCCTTCACTTGCTATTAGGGGAAAAATGCAGAAAATACTACCCTTGGGGGGCTTCCCTGATAGCTCAGCTGGTTAAAAATCTGCCTGCAATGCAGGAGACCCTAGTTTGATTTCTAGGTTGGGAAGATCCCCTGGAAAAGGAATAGGCTACCCACTCCAGTATTCTTGGGCTTCCCTGGTGCCTCAATTGGTTAAGAATCCACCTGCAATGTGGGAGACCTGGGTTTGATCCCTGGGTTGGGAAGAGCCCCTGGAGAAGGGAAAGGCTACCCACTCCAGTATTCTTGCCCAGAGAATTCCATGGACAGAGGCTCCTGGCAGGCTATAGTCACTGGGGTCGCAAGGAGTCAGACACGACTGAGTGACTAAACACACACGCACACACAGTACCCTTGGGGCTCCAGGGAGAGAGAATGAAAATGAGATTCATGGTTTCTGGACTTAGGAGTCGGAAGCTGGGTGGCCTAGCTGAGGTTGTGTGTACAGTGGCTAGGGGCTTCCCAGGTGGCCCAGTGGAAGAAGAATCTTCCTGCCAGTGCAGGAGGTGCAGGAGACTCGAGTTCAGTNAGAGAATGAAAATGAGATTCATGGTTTCTGGACTTAGGATTCGGAAGCTGGGTGGCCTAGCTGAGGCTGTGTGTACAGTGGCTAGGGGCTTCCCAGGTGGCCCAGTGGAAGAAGAATCTTCCTGCCAGTGCAGGAGGTGCAGGAGACTCGAGTTCAGTGCCTGGGTCAGGAAGATCCCCTGGAAGAGGGAAAGGCAACCCACTCTAGTATTCTTACCTTTAGAATTCCATGGACAGAGGAGCCTGATGGGCTACAGTTCATAGGATCACAAAGAGTCTGACATGACTGAAGTGACTTAGCTCTCGTGCACACACGCATGCATGCACACATGCACACACACATGCATTCCATGACTACTGCCTCAGGCTCTGGATCACATGGACCTGGGTTGGAGGCCTCCCTCCATCACTTTCTATCTGTGTGAGTCCCAAGAATCCAAGGGTAGCCGTTTCCCCACAGCGAACCCCAGTGCAGGAAGCCAGTGAGGAGGTGAGAGGAGCCACCCTAGCAGGGCGCAGGAGGACTCAGGGGATGGCAGGACCCCTCCTCACTGCTGTGAGGCTTTGCCAGCTCCCCTCTGTCCTCAGTGCCAGTTCAGGAGGGAGAAGGGGGAAGGGGAACCCCTTGCAGGAAGAGTTGGGGAAGAGCTGAGAAACTGCCGCCTCTATAGATGGTGACAGGACTTCTCTAGTGGCTCAGTGGTTAAGAGTCCGCCTGCCAATGATGCGGATTTGATCCCTGGCCCTGAAGACCCCACCTCCTGTGGGGCAACTAAGCTGATGCGCCACGGCTGCTGAAGCCAGCCTCTCCTAGAGAAAGCGCTCTGCAGCGAGAGAAGCCGCCTCAGAGAGAAGCCTGCGCACCCCAACTAGAGGGGGCCCCCACTCGCTGCAGCTAGAGTCCACACACAGCCACAAAGACCCACTGCAGCCAAAATCAAACAGATGATGACACACTTCCCTCCTCCCCACCCTTGCAGCCCCTAAAATGGGGCTCAGGTGAAGCAGTTACAGACGTTAACTCTGTTACATAAATTTGGATAGTTATTATATTAAGATTATACAGAAATCACTCGCTGCAGCTAGAGTCCACACACAGCCACAAAGACCCACTGCAGCCAAAATCAAACAGATGATGACACACTTCCCTCCTCCCCACCCTTGCAGCCCCTAAAATGGGGCTCAGGTGAAGCAGTTACAGACGTTAACTCTGTTACATAAATTTGGATAGTTATTATATTAAGATTATACAGAAACAACGATGCTTTTGATATAATTGTTAATATACAGAAACAACGCTGCATGGTGGCAAAACAGTCACGTGTGAGGCAAGGACATCGCATAAACAGGGGGCCTTGATAAGTCCCATCAAGAAAGTGTCTCCTGAGCACCCCATCGTATCCCTCTAAGGGGGCCCACTGGCAACCCCCCGCCCCAAAACCTCAGTGACCACAGCCTAGCTCCTCTTTCAGCTTCTGGCTTCACCCCTTTACCTGGACCTGTTTGGAATGGTGACCTGAATTCACGCTCCCTTCCCTGGCCCACCGGACACTTCCTCCCAGTGTATGTCAGGTTTGCTTCTATGGGACTCCACCTCTGAAATCAACATTTCAGACATCCCCTTCTCTGATCATAACCCTGTCCCTGCTCACGCTTGTCACCAATCGCGTGCATCCTCCTTCCGACAGCCTGTCACTTGACCTCTCTATTTCCCTCTGTCCATCAGCAACTCCCGTCCTTCCTGCCTGGAGTCTGGGATCCATGCTGAGTGTCAACACTGTCTTGGCATCATCCTCAACTCAAGCCCCTTCATCTCCGTCTTCTGGCAAAACCCCAGCTATGGACCACTTCACCTCTTGGCCCTTTCTGCTGCATTGTAAAAAGAAGAAAAAAAAAAAGAGAGAGAGAGAGAGAGAGAGAGACACGGCCTGCAGATTGGGGCCAAGATAAATCCCCAGGAATCAACCAGAAGTGGAGCTGATGCTGCTCCAGACGACGTCTCTTTCTCCTGATTGCTCTCTGTCCCCAGTCTTCACAGCGGCTTTTGGCCTTTTGTTTTCTTTTACAAACCCCTCCTCCTGTTATACTTATTCATATTACTTACTTATGGTGGCACTGGGTCTTTGTTGCTGTGCGAGGGCTTTCTCTAGTTGCGGCGAGTGGCAGCGGCTCTCTAGCTGCGGTGGGCAGACTTCTCATTGCGGGGCTGCTCCTGTTGCAGAGCGTGATCTCTAGGCACATGGGCTTCGGCAGCTGCGGCTCACGTGCTTAGTCACCCCGCAGCATGTGGAATCTTCCCCGACCAGCGATCGAACCCACGCCTCCTGCACTGGCAGGCGAACTCTTTACCGCTGGACCCCCGGGGAAGTCTCACAGTGGTTTTAACTGATCACACCTACATCCACCCTGTCTCAGCAGGTGATCTTACTTGTGCTCTACCTCCAGAGGAAGCACCACCACAGGCCAGTGTCCTCAAAGCGTCCTCAGACTCACTCGCCCCTTCTCCCGGATTTGTCCCCCAGTGGACCACCTCTGCTTTCCTCTGCATCCCAGGCTGCACCGTTTCCTGTACCGTGGCCTTCATCCCCTCTGCCTCCTCCGCTTCCTTGCTCCTTGCTTCCTTGCCCCCTGTGGCCCCACACCTTCAACATCTTCTCTCCTGCCTCTGTCCCTGCAGATGCAAAGATTCTGAAATCATCCCCGCCCTAAAAACAGAAATAAATAGAAAACAGCCTCTCTTGGTGCTGCATCTCCCCTCTAGCTGCTGGTCCTACCCTCCTTCCTTCTTCTCTTGAAACAGTGGGTTTTCCACTATTTGCTTCCACTTTCTCATTTTCACCCACTCCTGGAGCTATGCAGTGCTTTATAACCCCACCATCCCTTTGACAGGGCTGCTGCTTAATTACTTCAGTCGTGTCCAACTCTGTGCGACCCTATAGACCATAGCCCACCAGGCTCCTCTGTCCATGGGGATTGTCCAGGCAAGAATACTGGAGTGGGTTGCCATACCCTCCTCCAGGGGATTTTCCCAACCCAGGGATCAAACCTGCGTCTCTTATGTCTCTTGCATAGGCAGGTGGGTTCTTAACCACTAGTATAAGTATCTCTGGTGTCTTTGAACATCCGTCCACCTCCATTTGTGTGTTCAAGTCCAGGTTCCACCATCTCTTGCCTGAGAAACACAGTAATCCCTTAAGTGAAGTCCTATTTGCCCTCTTGCTACCCTCCAGCCCCTTTTCCACAAGGCAGAGTAATTCACCCCAGAAGTTGATGCTGTTCCCCTCCTCCACCTTCTCCCTGTCTTCCCATGGTTTCCATGTAAAGCCCATTCTCTTGGTCCTGGCTTTGGGATTCCACTCTGGCCTGCACCTTCCTCCCAGCGCAGTGCATGTCCTCTGTCCAGCTACACTACACTTATTCCCTGCTCATCTGTGCCAGTCTCTGTGATCTCAGAGCCTTGCTGCACTCTTTCTTCTGCCTGGAACATCCTTGACACCCACACAGCCC
>SJYX01006163.1:284577-297316 GCA_006410675.1 Oreotragus oreotragus
TCCTCAAAGCGTCCTCAGACTCACTCGCCCCTTCTCCCGGATTTGTCCCCCAGTGGACCACCTCTGCTTTCCTCTGCATCCCAGGCTGCACCGTTTCCTGTACCGTGGCCTTCATCCCCTCTGCCTCCTCCGCTTCCTTGCTCCTTGCTTCCTTGCCCCCTGTGGCCCCACACCTTCAACATCTTCTCTCCTGCCTCTGTCCCTGCAGATGCAAAGATTCTGAAATCATCCCCGCCCTAAAAACAGAAATAAATAGAAAACAGCCTCTCTTGGTGCTGCATCTCCCCTCTAGCTGCTGGTCCTACCCTCCTTCCTTCTTCTCTTGAAACAGTGGGTTTTCCACTATTTGCTTCCACTTTCTCATTTTCACCCACTCCTGGAGCTATGCAGTGCTTTATAACCCCACCATCCCTTTGACAGGGCTGCTGCTTAATTACTTCAGTCGTGTCCAACTCTGTGCGACCCTATAGACCATAGCCCACCAGGCTCCTCTGTCCATGGGGATTGTCCAGGCAAGAATACTGGAGTGGGTTGCCATACCCTCCTCCAGGGGATTTTCCCAACCCAGGGATCAAACCTGCGTCTCTTATGTCTCTTGCATAGGCAGGTGGGTTCTTAACCACTAGTATAAGTATCTCTGGTGTCTTTGAACATCCGTCCACCTCCATTTGTGTGTTCAAGTCCAGGTTCCACCATCTCTTGCCTGAGAAACACAGTAATCCCTTAAGTGAAGTCCTATTTGCCCTCTTGCTACCCTCCAGCCCCTTTTCCACAAGGCAGAGTAATTCACCCCAGAAGTTGATGCTGTTCCCCTCCTCCACCTTCTTCCTGTCTTCCCATGGTTTCCATGTAAAGCCCATTCTCTTGGTCCTGGCTTTGGGATTCCACTCTGGCCTGCACCTACCTCCCAGCGCAGTGCATGTCCTCTGTCCAGCTACACTACACTTATTCCCTGCTCATCTGTGCCAGTCTCTGTGATCTCAGAGCCTTGCTGCACTCTTTCTTCTGCCTGGAACATCCTTGACACCCACACAGCCCCTGTTGGGTCCCTGGGGTAGCTTTCCATGGCTGCCTGTGCTGCTTCAGTCATAGGTCTAGCACAGGCCAGTTGTAACTGAGGTTTAAATTTCTGTTTCCCCAAGTAGACTGTCGGGGAAGGCAGTGGCACCCCACCCCAGTACTCTTGCCTGGAAAATCCAATGGACGGAGGAGCCTGGTGGGCTGCAGTCCATGGGGTCGCTAACAGTTGGACAGACTGAGCGACTTCACTTTCACTTTTCTCTTTCATGCATTGGAGAAGGAAATGGCAACCCACTCCAGTATTCTTGCCTGGAGAATCCCAGGGATGGGGGAGCCTGGTGGGCTGCCATCTATGGGGTCACACAGAGTCGGACACGACTGAAGTGACTTAGCAGCAGCAGCAGCAGGTACACTGTAAGCTTCAGGAAAGCCAGGCCTGATTTGGTATTGTTCCCTTTTGAGATATCAAGCACAGTGCTGTCTCAGCAGACAACAAGCAATGTTTATTGGGCTGAATTGCCATGACCCTCCCCCAGCCCACTGTGCTGTAGGGTCTCAGGGACACCATCTGGACTATTTAGACATCACTACCATGCAAGGAAAAATCAGCTCCTATTCACAGAAGCCCCAGGTGCATGTTTTTCATATCATTGGTGGGGCTCATCCTTGGTGGTATTCTCTCTCCCTCATGGTTTTGGGAGAAATCAAACTGGCATGATACTGGTTTTCTCTGAGTGGCTGGAGAATGATCCTACATCTACCCTGGATCTAGTTCCCATGCTTTTCACAAGCCCTTGAGCTGGGCCAGACCCTACAGAGCCCACGACCATGAACTCAAACAATGTTGTACCTACAAGACCCAGGCCTTATGCTCCTGGCAGCTCCCTGCCTGCCGCCTTTCCTGACACTAATGACAACCTATAGGGATGGGTTAGGGGCAGAAGTTAGATGACCTTTGATGACAAATGAATCCAGATAATTAGAGAGAGATGAGGCCATGTTACTAACACAGCATAAGATGCAGACAAAGAGCCCCAGGCACGGCAAAATCCTGGATGCCCTCGCCTCTTGCCCAGCTTCTTTCTTCCTCTTCCACTGCCTTCTTCCAGGTCTTTTAACTTAAACTCCCATCCCCAAGTCTGTGCCCTCTGCATTGATCTTAGACTTTAGGATTTACCCCCTCCCTTTTGCTGGCCTGGCTATCATAGCAAGCACCCAGCTCCTAGAAGTTCATTATCGTATCAGCCTGCCCTTCCCCAACCCCACGAATGCAGATGGCGAAAGTGAATGTGTGTGTGTGTGTGGGTGTGTGTGTGTGAGACAGAGCAGCTTAAGGAGTTTGCTTTGTGGTCTATAAGGCTTCTCCCTCCTTTGTCCTTTTTTTAAAAAAAAATTATTGGAGTATATTTGCTTTACAATGCTGTGTTAGTTTTTACTGTACAGCAAAGGCAATCTGCTCTGCATACACACACAGCCCCTCTTTTGGGACCTCCTTCCCATTTCGGCCATCACAGAGCACTGCGTAGAGTTTCCTGAGCAGCACAGTAGGTTCTCATTAGCTACCTATTTTTGTAAATAGTGTCAATGGTGTGTGTATGTCAGCCCCAGTCCCCCAGTTCACCCGCTGACTTCTCCTTGCCTTGGTCCCTCGACAGGACTGTCAGAGGCCCTTTTCAGAGCAGCGCCCGACTTGCTCCTCCATCCTCACCGCATTTCAGGGACCTGGCTGCTACACGCTCTTCCTGCTCCTAGGATGCCATTCCCACCTCCTCTGCTTTACAAACTCCTGCCCCTCCCTTTGGGAATCAGCACCAGAGACCCTTCCTTTCTGAAGCCTCCCCACCGCTGCAAGCAGAGATGGACGTGCGCTCCCTCCTCTACAAGCAACATCCCCACCAAGCCCAATTAGAGCTCCTGCCATATTGTGGCCAGGGGTTGTTTGCTGGTCTTTCGCCCCGACTCAAATGCCAGCTTGCTCACCAAGTCTCACTCCCGCCTGGATTGCCCATGCCCAGCCTGTGATTGGTGCTCAGCATCTGTTACTATTATTCCTAGAAAAAAAGGAGAAAAGTCCCCACCCAGGAAGCCTCACTCAGCCTTGGGCAAGTAGGGGAGGTGGTCCTTGGAGACTTAGGGGGAGGCAGCCTCCCTCCCCACTCATCCTCCACCTGCTCCCACTTTTTTTGTAATTTAATTGGGATTTGGTACTTCAGCCTCTTGGCTGGCCCCTTTAGAAAGAGAGTCATCAGTGGTGAAAGCCCTTCACATCACTCACATCAACAGGGCTTACTGAAACGACGCCTGTGGCCCTGACATCCTGGCCTCTCCAGCACCTGTGCCAAGCATGTGGGACCTGGCTATTCGATGTCCTTGCACCTGGCAGGGGCATTATCTTGGCAGTGTTAGAGCTTAGGAAATTAGTGAAAAAGGAAGGAAAGGCCCCACGATCTCAGACTCTCAGTCAGGGGCAGGGCGACCCCTGAAGCGGGCAGTATTCGGAAACTAATGTGCTAACCGCAGAAGGTCAGCTGGTCCCAGTCCTGTGCTCCCTGCATTGCTTTCTCCTCGTGCCAGACCATGAGCTGCTGGCCAAGAGGCAGCAGGCATGTTACTGCAAACGCCAAGCAGGGTCAGCTGTGCCAAGATTTGCAGGAACAGATGATTCCTTCACAGCCCAAGAGGCTTAACCCATCTGGCTACCCTCACTGATTTGAAAGGAAATCTGGAAGGAAACCGTTGCTGGTCACCAGCCACGTGCAGGTACTTTGTATGGTTTACTTCCCTTCACCTGCCCCCAAACTCTGCGGCCGTTCCCTAACGTCCCGTCTGACAGAGGAGAAACCCAGAGCTTCTGAGGGTGGTCCCTCTCACAGTCTGGCCACCTCTTACTGTTCCACAGGTTGTGTCCGGCACAAGGGCGTTGGCCAGGTGGACAAATGGGGACGGAAATCTAGCCACCTCTGGCTGTCAAGCTGTGTTGAGCATGCCTACAGACTGGCCACCACCCCGCTTCACAGCTAAGTCTAGGGCTACCCTTGAGTTGGATGATGGTTGGATGGCATCACTGACTCAATGGACATGTGTCTGAGCAAACTCTGGGAGATAGTGAAGGACATGGAAGCCTGGGGTGCTGCAGTCCATGGAGTCGCCAAGAGTTGGACATGGCTTGGTGACTGCACAGCAACAACGCTCGAGCTGCTTTAAATCCTCAGTTGGCTACCCCACCTCCCTGTATATTTCAGTCCGAAGAGCAAGCCCCAGACTCAGGTGAAGGCAAGACAAGTAGAAACAGGTGGAGACTCGGGTCTGCAAGGAGCAAGGATCTGTTTGATCTTGGGTGGCCTCGACCAGCAGTGGCTTTGGTTCCTGGCTAGAGACTGAAGTCGGGTCTCAGCTCAGAGAGAGCTGAATCTTAGCTGCTAGACTGGTGGGCAGTGACGAAGCCCCGACCCTTCAGCTTTGCAGAAAAGACTTTCCACAAAGACAGAAAGTAGTTCTGGAGGGAAGATGTGGGGTGGGAGGTGGGAGGGGGGTTCGTGTTTGGGAGTTCGTGTAAAAAAATAAATAAATACAAAAAAAAAAAAAAGAAAGTAGTGAAACAAAGTGTTTATTAGGAGGAAAGAGTATAGTACATGTGGACAGACACATGGGCCGATTCAGAGAGTAGTAGTTTAAATCACTTATATGGGGCATTTCTTCTTGGTTTCCTGTGTCCAATCATCTTGCTTTGCCTAGTTCTCAGCCTCCTGGCCTTCCCAGGTGGTGTTAGTAGTAAGGAACTCACCTGCCAATGTAGGAGACAGTAGAGATGTGGGTTTGATCCCTGGGTTGAGAAGATCCCCTGGAGGAGGGCATGGCAACCGACTCTTGTATTCTTGCCTGGAGAATCTCATAGACAGAGGAGCCTGGCAGGCTACAGTCCATAGGGTTGCAAAGAGTCAGACACGACTGAAGCAACTTAGCGTACAGGAGCCTCTCTTTATCTCATGATCCTCCCGTATGTGAACACCCATCTCACAGCCAAGATAGAGTCCAGTGAAGAGGTCAATGGGTAGGTTGACATCACTCCCCTTTTGACCTCCAAGGAGCTTTCCAGTCAGGAAGATCTCCTTGACTTAAAGAAATTTGTGATCTTTCATCTCCTATTTGGGCAAGACCAGCCTCCTCTCTTGACTGATATTTTGGAGTTTCTGTCCAAAAAACTCCAGCAGCTGCTTACTTGGAGGGTGGATGTGGGGGCTGGCAGGGGCGGGGGGTGGGGGCAGAATGTGCCTCCTGCCTCGCATTGATCTAGTTTCTCTCTGCCATTTTATTTCTTCTAATCATGACTTGATAATTTGTGAGTCCCACCCAGATGCTTCTCATTTTTCAGTATAAACTTCTTTGGGCTGCATTTGGGTGGGACTGGGAGACAGGGACACATATCTTCATATCATCATTGCTTTTTTTAAAAAAAAAACCACAAAAAACAATCATCGATATTAATACACCTTCAATACTAGAGTTGTCTTGGGCACCAGGCAGCTAGCTGGATTGGTTTCCCCACAGCTGATAAAATTTGGGTTTGGAGGTCAGCGTCTTCATGGAATTGCTATAAATAATACAGCAAAGCCTAGCTGAACACAGTGCCAATGCTGGTTTCCTTCCTGCCTCCTTATTGCCGCAACCTCTGCCTCCATCTCTACCCTCTCCAGCCCATCCTACAGACCTCTGACGGATAAGCCTTCATAAATCAGTTTGTTCATTGTTTTTCTTCTTAACTCAAAAGCTTCAAGGGAGTCCATGATGCTCAGAGAATGAAACACTAACTTCATCCAAAAGTGATTCTCAAAGTGTGGGCCCCAGACCAGAAACATCAATATTCTCTGCCAACTTGTTAGAAATGCAGAAAGTTTTAGGGCTTCACTCAAGATCTCCTGAATGAGAAACCCCGGAGATGGGGTACAGTCATTTGTGTTGGAACAGTTCTCTAGGTATTTCTGACTCTAAAGTTTGAGCTCCGGGAGTTGGCGATGGACAGGGAAGCCTGGCATGCTGCAGTCCATGGGGTCACAAAGAGTTGAACACGACTGAGTGACTGAACTGAAAGCTTGAAGTCCTGACTTATTACCTCTTCGTTACCTTCCACTCAAACCAAATCTACCCTCTCCCTGGTCTTGGTCATGTGCTGTTTAATAGTGTTTTTCCGGCTTCCCAGGTGATACAGTAGTAAAGAATCCATCTGCCGATGCAGGAGATGCAAGAGACGTGGGTCAGTCCCTGGGTTGGGAAGGTCGCCTGGAGGAGGGCATGGCAACCCTCTCCAGTATTCTTGCCTGGAAAATCCCATGGACGGTGGCGTCTGGCGGGCTACAGTCCGTGGGGTCAGAAGGAGGCAGACATGACCGGGTGACTGCACGCACACATGGTTGATTTACTATGTTATGTTAATTTTTGCTGTATAGCAAAGTGATTCAGTTGCATATATATATTCTTTTTAATTATGGTTTATCACAGGATGTTGAATATAGAGTTCCCTGTGCTGTACAGTGGGATCTTGTTTATCTATTTTATATAAAAGAGTTTGCATCTGTATTTAATCATCTTCATCTCTGCTCTTATGGTGCTCATGGGTGATAGCACCAGCTGGTTTTCTCCCTAACCTCCATCCTCCTTGTCTTTATTGCCAATAGATCTGTATTATGAAGGCATTGTTGTGCCTAGCTGACACCATTTCCTTTGTACCTAGGAGTAGTCACAGAATTAAACTTGAGCTGATGCTTTTAAGTGGAAGTTTAGAGGGAGGGACTTCTGAGAAGGAAGGTCATTGGGGTAAACCCCTTTTTTGTCTTTTCACTTTTTTCCCTTTCTCCCAACTGCTACCTGGAATATGGATAGAATGGCTGGAGCTGTAGCAGCCTTCTAGGACCTTTAGGGGAAACCTTGACAGGAAGGCTACATATAGCCAAGCAGAAAGAGAAAAGGCAAGGGTTCTTTGAAGCCACCATGGCAGCCCTGGAATCTCTCATAGGAGAGAGAAAATCTCTGTTAATAGCAACGAAAAGCAATTTCTAACATAAAATGTGATTGAAATTTCTCTTTGTTTATGCATATCCAGCCTGTTCTTTAAGGCATAGTCTTTTCACATCCTAATCATTTAACAAACAGTGGGGAGCATCTCCTCTGTGCCAGGCCCTGAGAAGTTCCCATGAATGACATGTGGGAAACATGCCAGAAACATCCAGGCTGATGTGATCGAGGACACATCTCTTTCCCTTGCAGTCTGTGAGCCTGTATGTCCTTTAAGGGCAGAGCCTCTGACTCATCCATCTTTGGATATTAACCCCTAATATGGAGCCTGATGCCTGGGAGTGGCCTAGTAAAAAGTTGTGGCATGAAGGAGTGATTGTTCTAGATTCCTCTAGCAGCTTCATCTGAGTCCTCTAGTCCAGCACTCCCCAGCCTTTTTGGCACCAGGGACTGGTTTTCTGGAAGACAATTTTTCCACGGACTAGGGCTGGTTGGGGGAGGGGGATGGTTTGGGAGATGATTCAAGTGCTTTGTATTTATTGTGTACTTTATTTCTATTATTATGACATCAGCTCAACCTTCGGGGAAGGCAATGGCACCCCACCCCAGTACTCTTGCCTGGAAAATCCAATGGACGGAGTAGCCTGGTGGGCTGCAGTCCATGGGGTCGCTAACAGTCGGACAGACTGAGCGACTTCACTTCCACTTTTCTCTTTCATGCATTGGAGAAGGAAATGGCAACCCATTCCAGTATTCTTGCCTGGAGAATCCCAGGGATGGGGGAGCCTGGTGGGCTGCTGTCTATGGGGTCACACAGAGTCGGACACGACTGAAGTGACTTAGCAGCAGCAGCAGCAGCAGCAGCAGCAGCTCCACCTTAGGTTATTAGGCATTAGATGCCCAAGACTGGGGACCCCTACTCTAGTCTACATTGGTCAGATGGGAAGTGACATTTACTAAGCACCTACTTTATGCCACGTCAGGCAATGTTTTCCACTCACGGTTTCATCCCTTCCTCCTAGCCACCCAGCAACATTTGAGTCATCATCCTCCTGTACATTTGAGGATGTTGAGTCTTGTTGAAATAGAAATTACATGTGGGCTCATTATACCTTAGCTGGTAGCTGATAGAAGTGGGGTTGATAACCTATTAGGATGTTTTTGGTTGTAAGAAACAGAAACTCCAATCTAAAGTGGCTTAAACGATAAAGGGAATTGATTCACTTACAAAACCCCAAACCTTCAGAGGTAGGGCTGGTCTTAGGCAAGAGTAGTCCGAGAAGGTTCCTTCCGTGACACTCCGTAAAATTTCCCAAGTTCCCTTGGTGGAATTAACTTGGGTTCCTTGCCCCCTCCTGAACCATTTGCAGGGTTGATGGAAGATGGGATATCTTAGGCTTATGTGGACATTTATGGCTTCCAGGCAAGTATACAAACAGAGGCTTCTAGGCAATACCACCCTTTGCTCATCCACCCCATGCTCTATCCACACCGTGAAGGGCTTCATGTGCATGCATCTGGATATCTCTGCTCTCATGTTCAGACTCCACATCTGGCCTTGGCCTGTGTCCACTGGCAGCACGGTCTGCTTCTGGGAGGACAGAGCTGGGCAAGAGGCCCACGCAGGCCCGGAATAGAGCCCAGATACCAGGGGTCTGCTCTGTACTTCCCTGGTAGCTCAGATGGTCAGGAATCTGGCCCCAATGTGGGAGAACTGCATTCGATTCCTGGGTGGGAAGAGCCCCTGGAGAAGGGAATGGCTCCCCACTCCAGGATTCTTGCCCGGAGAATCCCATGGACAGAGGAGCTACAAGTCCATGGCATCGCAAAGAGCTGGACATGACTGAGGGAGTAACACGCAAGATCCCTGTGGGTCTGTCCCCTCAGGCCCGCAGACTCTGGCAGCATAGTAAAATGCACGCTGTGTGCATGCATGTGTGCTAAGTCGCTTCAGTCGTGTCTGATTCTTTGCAACCCGGTGGACCGCTCCTCAGTCCTTGGGATTCTCCGGGCAAGAATCCTGGAGTGGGCTGCCTTGCCCTCCTCTAGGAGATCTTCTCAACCTAAGGATCAAACTCATGTCTCCTGTATCGGCAGGTGGGTTCTTTACCACTAGCACCACCTGGGAAGCCCAAAATGCNTCTTTGCAACCCGGTGGACCGCTCCTCAGTCCTTGGGATTCTCCGGGCAAGAATCCTGGAGTGGGCTGCCTTGCCCTCCTCTAGGAGATCTTCTCAACCTAAGGATCTAACTCATGTCTCCTGTATTGGCAGGTGGGTTCTTTACCACTAGCACCACCTGGGAAGCCCAAAATGCATGCTTGAGAGCTGAACACCCTGAAGTGTGGGGCCAGGGCAGGGGCCCTGTTTCCTGATTGCAGCTTTGGATATAGTGATTAGCCTAAACTAGGAGGGTCCATCTCCAGAGCTGGAAATACCATCATACCCATGCAAACCCCAGGCCTCCAGAATAAAGTGGAGTATGGCTTGGAAGGGCTGTGGTGGGAATGGATGCTGGACAGGCAACCACCAGATATCCCTACAGTGACCTGGGCTTTTCCTGCTAAACCATGATGCCCATCAGGCAGAAGAGCTTGCAGGCAGGACCTGTGATTTGTTCACCACCGAATCCCCATTACTAGTTGTGGAGTCTGGTCCAGCATAAGTGCTCAAAATGTATTTATGAAATGCTGACTGAATGAACAAGACAGACTTTCTCTTATCCCCATCACTCATTGTTTCCATCATCTGTATCTTACACGCACTCTAAATCATTTTGCTTTTGGCCATTTCAGGTAAACTCTTTAGTTCCCCCAAGTTGAGCCCCTAAAAGCTTCATCCCATGACTGGGGCTGCAGGTGGGCCTGGCTGGGTTCCTTCCCTCAAAAGAAGTGGACTCAATCAGAGCTGGACACAATTCAGAGGGAAGCTGTCAGTGAGTAAAGAGCACTGTCTGCCCTGCAGCCCAAAGATCTCCAAGACAGAGTGTAACTGAGGGTGGGGCATACATTTTCCAGTCAGTTTTCTAGAATTTCAGATGTGGACATTAGAATTCGATCACATCAGAAGTGTAATTTGGCCAAACATCATGAGGCACTTTGCTTTTGTTGGATTTATCCTTATCAGTGGTCATCCACGGAAATAACTACGCTTTGCTGCTCGAAATAGCTGGCCCTGTCTCTACTCCTGTCTCCACCACCAACAAGGGTCTGCTCTGGGCTGCTTGCATACCAGCTCCTGGCAGCGCCTTTACTAAAAGGAAATTTTCTTGTCTCTCTGATGAGAACAAAATGTACATCACCTCCAGCTTCCCAGAGACAGCACCGCATTTCCTGAGATGTGAGTTTTGACCTGTGATAATGGCCATCTCCAGATGATGGCCTGTCCCTGGACAGCTCGGTCCAGGGCGCCACTGAAACAGTTGTAGAAAACACCCTGAGTGTGAGGCTGCTCTCCAGATAAATTCAATCTGGTTCCTTTAATTCTTTCAGTAAGTGATTTGAATCAGCACATGCCTAACCCTGGAGGGGGTGATATGATCCACATATACCAAAGCCCCAGCTTGGCTCCAGAACCCACATTTCACTTAGCTTGTTCTTGACTTGAGTCTCTTCCCCATTCACTCCACCCACCAGTTCCTCCTTAATCATAAAGTGTTAGTTGCTCAGTCATGTTTCACTCTTTGCAACCCCAATGGACAGTAGCCTGCCAGGCTCCTCTGTCCATGGGATTCTCCAGGCAAGAATACTGGAGTGGGGTTAGCCATTCCCTTCTCCAAGGGATGCTCCTGACCTAGGAATTGAATCCGGGTCTCCTGCATTGCAGGCAGATTCTTTACCGTCTGACCCAGCAATCAAGTTCTAAGATTGGTGTAAATTCTCTGAGGTATTAGAGGACTGTAAATGTTTCCTCTGTGTGGCTGGTCCATAGCAAGTTCTAAATAAATAGTAGCAAGCCTCATGAGACCATAAATTCATACTATAATATTGTCTCTTATCTCTTTAGCACCAGCACTGGGTGGGTATAATCAGCTTGTAATTAGTAAGGAATGATTAATTGATAAAGTGAATGAATGAAAAAAATCACTGTACCTGGATTCAACATGTATAAGTTGACTCACTCTTCTCCAAAGGTTAATTGCTTCCTGTAATGTAGCCTAACTGGAAGGCACAGTAATAGCTACAGTCTCCTGCAGTTTAGGATGTCTCTGCCTCAGAGAATTGTCAGCCTTGACATGTTCAATATCGTGTGGTTCATGGGATTTATCTGTTGCAGGCCCTGGTAGAGAAAGAAGCACTGTGAGCTGAACTGGCATGTCTAATGTGCAGTTGTATGCCATGCTAAGGCACAGTAATAGCTACAGTCTCCTGCAGTTTAGGATGTCTCTGCCTCAGAGAGTTGTCAGCCTTGACATGTTCAATATCGTGTGGTTCATGGGATTTATCTGTTGCAGGCCCTGGTAGAGAAAGAAGCACTGTGAGCTGAACTGGCATGTCTAATGTGCAGTTGTATGCCATGCTGGTCTTCACTTAGGTTTTCATCATTTCTACAGTGGCCAGAGCTGATCGGCAGAAGAAGGAATACAAATGAGTGTCCAGAAAGTCAAGGCCTGATTTAAGCCCTGTGCTTAGAGCAAATGTTCTCTAGTTAATCCTACTGCTGTGCTGTGCTCAGTCATGTCCAACTCTTTGCGACCCCACAGACTGTAGCCCGACAGGCTCCTCAGTCCACGGGATTCTCCAGGCGAGAACACAACACCGGAGTGGGGTGCCATTTCCTTCTCCAGGGGGTCTTCCCGACCCAGGGATTGAACCCATGACTCTTACACCTGGTGCACTGGCGGGAGGATTCTTTACCACTAGTGTCACCCGGGAAGCCCCAATTTATCCTGCTAACAAAATGACGTTTACAGTTTTCAGTCTCAGAAAGAAAGGGGAGGGCTTCCCTGGTGGCTCAGTGGTAAAGAGTCTGCCTCTGCCTGCAGGAGACATGGGTTCTATCCCTGATCTGGGAAGATCCCACATGCTGTGGGGGCAACTAAGCCTGTGTGCCACAACTACTAAGCCTATGTTCTAGAGCCTGGGAGCTGCAGCTACTGGAGCCCGTGGGCCTAGAGGCCACGCTCCACAACAAGAGAAGCCACCATGATGAGGAGCCCACACACGGCAACCAGAGAGTAGCCCCGACTGGCCACAGCTAGAGAAAAGCCCGCACGGCAGCAAAGGCCCACGCAGTCAAAAATAAATAAAACTACTTTAAAAAGAGTCTGCCCCTAATGCAGGAAACCCGGGTTCGATCCCTGGGTCGGGAAGATCCCCTGGAGAAGGAAATGGCATCCCACTCCAGTATTCTTGCCTGGAGAATCCCATGGACAGAGGAGCGTGGTAGGCTACAGTCCACGGGGTCACAAAGAGTCGGACACGACTGAGCGACTTTGCTTTCACTAGGGAGAGGAGTTGAGACAGAGAGAGAGACTCAATTCCAGAAAAATAAACGACCCAATCAAAAAATGGGCCAAAGAACTAAATAGACATTTCTCCAAAGAAGACATACGGATGGCTAACAAACACATGAAAAGATGCTCAACGTCACTCATTATCAGAGAAATGCAAATCAAGACCACAATGAGATACCACTTCACACCAGTCAGAATGGCTGCGATCCAAAAGTCTGCAAGCAATAAATGCTGGAGAGGGTGTGGAGAAAAGGGA
>SJYX01006163.1:299325-333793 GCA_006410675.1 Oreotragus oreotragus
CAAGCAATAAATGCTGGAGAGGGTGTGGAGAAAAGGGAACCCTCTTACACTGTTGGTGGGAATGCAAACTAGTACAGCCACTATGGAGAACAGTGTGGAGATTCCTTAAAAAACTGGAAATAGCACTGCCTTATGACTCAGCAATCCCACTGCTGGGCACACACCCTAAGGAAACTAGAATTGAAAAAGACACATGTACCCCAATGTTCATTGTGGCACTATTTCCAATATGTAGGACATGGAAGCAACCTAGATGTCCATTGGCAGATGAATGGATAAGGAAGTTGTGGAACATATACAGAATAAAATATTACTCGCCTTTAAAAAGTGACACAGTTAAGCCAGTTCTATTGAAGTGGATGAACCTAGAGCCTACAGAGTGAATTAAGTGGGAAAGAGAAAGATAAAAATCATATTAAGGCTGTCTCTTATACACAATTAGATGTGTATAAGAGACAGGTGTAGAGCGGACATATGGACTCTGAGGGAGAAGGAGAGGGAGAGGGAGAGGGTGGGATGATTTGGGAGAATAGCATTGAAATATGTATACTATCATGTAAGAAATGAATTGCCAGTCTATGTTCAATGCAGGATGCAGGACGCTTGGGGCTGGTGTATGGGGATGATCTGGAGGGATGATGTGGGGTGGGAGGTGGGAGGGGGGTTCATGTTTGGGAGTTCGTGTAAAAAAATAAATACAAAAAAAATAAAAAAAAAATAAAGTAAATCATTCATCAACAATTACAAAAAAAATAAAAGCTATTTTATTTTTATTGAACCTAGAAAAAAAAAATAAAATAAATGGGGGAAAAAAAAGTCAGCTCTTAGATACCAGGTCTTACCAGTAAAGAAAGTAACTCATACAAGGTACAGACTTCGGACTGATGGCTGAGACATGGCTACATGGTGTTTATAAACATGACAGGACCTGAAGACGAAACCGGGGAAATTGTTGGAGAAATTTTATTCTCGGGTTTAGATGCCCTCTGAAAAGATGTTGGTGGGTTGAGTAATAGTCCCTCAGATATGTGCATGTTCTAGTCTCTGAAACTTGTGAATAATACCTTAGTTGGCATAAAGGGACTCTGTAGTTGTGATCAAGTTAAAAATCTTGAGATGGGGAGATTCTCCTGGATTGTTTATATAGACCTGACACAATCAGTATGCAGCAAGAGCCGGGGTCAGGAGAGCAGGTGGTGTAATGAGGCTTCCAAAGCAGTAACTGGAGTACGTGCTTTGGAGATGGAGGAAGGGGCCACAAGCCAAGGAGTCCAGGTGACAACTAGAGGCTGAAAAGGGCAAGGAAAGAGATATCCCTCTTGCAGTGTCCTCGAGCACCCAACCCTGCAGATAACTGGATTCTAGTGGGAGAAGACTGATTTCAAACTTCTGACCTCCTGAATGTAAGAGAATAAATTTGTGTTATTTTAAAGTCACTACGATGAAATTAACAGACGCTTACTCCTTGGAAGAAAAGTTATGATCAACCTAGACAGCATATTCAAAAGCAGAGATATTACTTTGCCAACAAAGGTCCGTCTAGTCAAGGCTATGGTTTTTCCTGTGGTCATGTGTGGATGTGAAAGTTGGACTGTGAAGAAGGCTGAGCGCTGAAGAATTGATGCTTTTGAACTGTGGTGTTGGAGAAGACTCTTGAGAATCCCTTGGACTGCAAGGAGATCTAACCAGTCCATTCTAAAGGAGATCAGCCCTGGTGTTCTTTGGAAGGAATGATGCTAACGCTGAAATTCCAACACTTTGGCCACCTCATGTGAAGAGTTGACTCATTGGAAAAGACCCTGATGCTGGGAGGGATTGGGGGCAGGAGGAGAAGGGGATGACAGAGGATGAGATGGCTGGATGGCATCACTGACTGGATGGACATGAGTTTGAGTGAACTCTGGGAGTTGTTGATGGACAGGGAGGCCTGGGGTGCTGCGATTCATGGGGTTGCACAGAGTCTGACACACACACAGTTCAGTCAGTCACACAACTGAACTGAACTGAACTGAGCTGAAGTCTGTGGTAACTTGTTACAGCAGCAATAGGAAGCTAACACAGGTGTCAGTCATCAACCCTGCATCTGCGACTAATTTTATAATGAGTAACTTGTTTCGTGTCTAACCTACCAATGGAGGACTTATCAGTACAGAAGTTTCATGTGGCACTATAGTGACTTTCTATTAAACCCTAATGGTTTGTCTTGAAGTAGGAGGGGACTGAAGAAGGGGGACATTCCATATGACCAGTTTGCAAAGTCATTCTGCATTCCAGTTCCTTGTGGAAATGCATCTGAGATTTGGTTTCAATAGCCAAGAGCAACTTCCACTTTCAAAGAAAAGGTTAGAAAACAGAAACGTGTTCTGCAGAAAACTATTTTCTTAGGTTAGGCCTTTCTAAATTGTTCATCATAGGCTTTTCAAGATGTCCTTTTAAGTTTCCATAACTCATTTCTGCTAGAGTGGTTAAATGCATGGACTCGAGCCGAATTGCCAGCAGTACCAAAGGCTCCCTTGAGATTCAGCACAACTTTCCTGTCAGGCAAGTCTGCTGGCTGTTTCTCTCCAGCAGAACCAGGACCCTGCCCCGAGGCTGCGCTGTTGCTTCTGGACTGTTTCTCCATTGTCTCTGCATCCCCTCCCTCTCCTGATTAGCAGTGGTTCAAATTGGTCTTTTGGAACCCTGAAAGTGAAAGTGATAGTCACTCAGTCCTGTCTGACTCTTTGTGAGCACATGTAGCCTGCCATGGTTCTCTGTCCATGAGATTTTCCAGGCAAGAATACTGGAGTAGGTTGCCATTCCCTTCTCTGGGGAAATCTTCCCTCCCCAGGGATTGAACCCAGGTCTTTTTCCTTGCAGGCAGATTCTTTACTGAGACCAACCAGAAAAGTCCCTTTGGAACTCAGGAAAGATCATAAAGGCTGGAATGTGTTCTCTACAAACAAGGTTCTACAGGATTCTACTGTGTTTTAAGATCATCAGTTCAGTCGCTCAGTTGTGTCCGACTCTTTGCGACCCCATGGACTGCCGTATGCCAGGCCTCCCTGTCCATCACCAACTCCCAGAATTTGCTCAAACTCATGTCCATTGAGTTGGTGATGCCATTCAACCATCTCATCCTCTGTCGTTCCCTTCTCCTCCTTTAAGATCATGGATTCTGTTAATATCCTACAATGCATAGGACAGCTCACTCCCCACAATAAATTGTTGGCCCCAAATGTCTATAGCATCAAGTTTGAGAACCCTGCTAGAGGCTAGGAGTAGCTAAGTAATCACCCCGTGAGAACTGCTGCCAGACAAAGCTGGTGAGAAATCGTATTGTAACTCCCAGGTGCCCTGGAGAAGCGGCACCCTCCTGTGAGGCTGGAACTTCCATAGGCCCTGCCAGTGCACTCTCTCTCCAGCGAGATGCCAGGAGGGAGCCTCTGAATTTGTACTAGCCAAGATAAACAATCCAGAAACTGTACACACTTCTTCCAATAAAGAACAGAACCCAGAGGGTAGACCTGCATTAGTAACCAGTAGTCATTGCCAACGGGTTCTGGGCAGCCTTGAAGTGCACAAACATAGGATTCTGTGGAAGTGAAAGCATGCATTTCAGGCCTGGATGGTCCCAGCATTGAGGGTTTCTCATCACCCAAAGCCCTTCCTATTCATCAGGAGAAGCCCCATTTGCAAAACATGTATTCAAGGCTTAATTACCAATAAATCCCCACATGAAGCCACTCCATTGAAAGGCTGCACAATAGCTTGGCTTGGTAATCAATGCCCCATTCATGCACTAATGAGTGGAATTAAATGGGTGTGAGAGGTATGGTGAGCAGGCCCAGGAACCAGAGGAGAGACTGACTCTCTCTTTCCTCTGGGGGCTCTTCTCTAATTAGAGCCCTGTTCACATGCTGATCAGCCCTGGGATCCTTGGAAGTTAAGGACAGCATCCCCCTGAGGCATCTCAGCTCCTGTACAGGCAGGTGCACAGTCCCTGGGATCATCTCCAGCCTGAAACATTGGCCCTGCTTCCCACCAATTGTGTCTTGAGCTCCGTCTAAATAAGCTGGAGATGATCCAGGGCTGACCTCCACCCATACGTGCATATCATCAGGCATCAGGTCCAGGGACTGGGTGCTGCTGTACACGCACTGTTCTATTTAACCCTTATCACAAATACGGGACTTGAGTTTTTCATTATTATCCTGATAATTGAGATGAGAAAACGGAGGTTTCCTGACTTTGCCCAAAACACATAGCTAAGAAGCAGAATGATCTCCAACTCACCAATGAATTAAACATTTGTTTTATGCACTTGTGTGCCAGGTACTAGAAGTATAGTCCGATGAGGACAGACACAAAAGTAGATAATTATCACGCCCCATGGGGGCTCTTGAGACGGGCCTGCTCTATTTAAAACCCAATGTCCTTCTCTCTTGTGTCGAGTTATTCCTCATTGGTAATCCATGTAAGGGACTGTGGTGACTTGGACAAATGTGTCAATGATGAGACACCATCAGCTTCTTGTAAGGAACACTTAGCTCCTATAACTTTAAAGTTAAAATAAGGACAAATAGGAGAAAAGGAAAGAAATTTATAGTCTCATTTCATTTATGAATATAGATATAAAATTTTTATGTGAAATATTAGCAAACTGAAACTAATGGGGGTATTTAAAAATAATATACAAGGAATTCTTATAATTAAGAAAAATGACGACCCCAATAGAAAAATAGCCAAAGCATGTGAACATATGATTTATGAAAGAGGAAATCAAATGCATCTGAGGAAGTGCTTACAATTATTAATAATCAAAGAAAGACAAATTACCAAATAAGATACCACTTTCTATCTAATAGACTGACAGAATTCGAGAGCCAGTTAATGCCAAGTGTTGGTGGGGATTTAGAGATGCAAACCCCTAGGCACTGCTGCCAGGAGGGTAGATAGTGTGATGCTCTGTGGAGCCCAGCTGGCGCTCCTCTCTTTATCGTTGTTCAGTTGCTCAGTCGTGTCTGACTCTTTGCAACCCGACAGACTGTAGCAGGCCAGTCTTCCCTGTCCTTCACCATCTCCTGGAGTTTGCTCAGACTCATGTTCATTGAGTCGGTGATGCCATCCGACCATCTCGTGCTCTCTCATCCCCTTCTCCTCCTGCCTTCAATCTTTCCCAGCATCAGGGTCTTTTCCATTGAGTCAGCTCTTTGAGTCATGTGGCCAAAGTATTGGAACCTCAGCTTCAGCATCAGTCCTTCCAATGAATATTCAGGGTTGATTTTCTTTGGGACTGACTGTTTTGATCTCCTTGCTGTCCAAGGGACTCTCAAGAGTCTTCTCCAATTAAGTAGCTGCACATTGAATGACTCAGCAGTTTTACCTTTCTCTCTGTAGTTGAAAGACATAGTTACACAGCTCCCCAAGGGACATATCCCAGACTTGAGTGCAGTATTGGTTGTGGTGCCAGGAATCTGGAGACCACCTGGGTCCCCATCATCTGGAGACTGGATAGGTAAGCGTGGAGGGTACACAGAGCAGAGCAGGGAGCAGCAGTGTAGAGACGATAGATTAATTATATCCATAGCAACACGGATGAACCTGAAAAATAATTGTAATTAGCGAGAAAGGTAAGCAGAATGAAATATAGAACTCAATAATGTTTATGAGAAAGTTCAAACACATGCATATAGTACAGATCCGTTTTGTGAGAGCACATACAAACACAAGCACATAAGTGCAAATGGATGGTTTCCATGGTGGGAAGGGACAAGGAGTGGGCTGTGCAGTCAGAGTCCCAGCAGGAAAGAGATGGCACACCCGAGTGAAGACAATTCAAGGTACATTTGTTTACAAAGGTGTGGGGGTAGACGAGGAAATCCAAGAGATGGTATAGAAACCCAGAGCTATTATTTTAACCCAACCTGCAGGGAATGGTTGCCTGCATGCTTGCATGTGTGTGCACATGCTAAAAGTCACTTCAGTCGAGTCCAACTCTTTGAGACCCCCATGGACTGTAGCCCACCAAGCTCCTCTGTCCATGGGGTTCTCCAGGCAAGAATACTGGAGAGGGTTGCCGTGCCCTCCCGCAGGGGATCTTCCCGACCTGGGGATGGAACCCCTGTCTTATGTCTCCTGCATTTGTAGGCAGGATCTTTACCACCAGCATCACCTGGGAAGCCTGAAGGGAAAGGCTAGTAGGACTTGAAGGGAGAAGACTTGTGAGGAGAGAGTTGCCAGGAACTCAGTAGTGGCTTTCAGCTGCTGAGGGGCCCAGCTAGACCTAAATGACCCCAAGGAGAGGAATCAGATACATTCCCTTCACCTCCCTCCCGTAAGCTCCCTAGAGCGCCCCACTGGTCTACTCAACAGGGCCAGGGAGGCCGTTGATGTCATCCATTCAAGTCTGCCTCTTGGGCAGAAAAAAGTGAAGATATGTGTGGGAGGAGTGGCCCTGGGGAACGAATGGCAGCTGTAGGACCAGTGGGCTCTGGGGAGAAGGCGAACCCATCAATAAAACAAGGGAACTTGAACCTGGAGGAGGCTGGGGCTTGCAAGCCAAAAAAGCAAAGACATTTCCCTATCTAGGAGGAACCCAGGGGCCAGCTGTGAAGAACACGAAAAATGTTTTTCACCACATTCCTCATATCCTACATTGTGTATATGTGTGTGTATAACACAGGCAAGTTTGGTTGGTCTTTTCACAGTTGTGGTACTTATTATAAAGTTGGTGAGTTAGCACACACGTTAAAGTATGTCTCCAATAAGAACAAAATTTTGGAATCATAACCTTTGAATATGTAAGTTTTTGTTAGACTTTTTTGAAGAACAGTTAAGTATATAGAGTCTCTGAATCAAACTTTTATGGTATCTTTGCAGACCTGAAGCATCCCATAGGACCCTAGGGCTTTAAGGCCAGAGTTTAAAAATTACTTTCTTGAATGGATGCATAGCTCTCTGTGATTATCTAACCTGAGTCATCAATCTCCATAATGTGTCTTCTCTTCCAGCTTCTGCCTTTGATTAATCCAAATGTCTTCTAGTTTCTTTTATTACAGGGTATTAATGTTTAAAACACCATAGTCTATAAGAGTGCAATTAAGAGGCCTCTGGAAAATTCTATTCCTTCCTCCACTCGAATGATGAATCTTCAGAGAATTACTTGACCATAATATGAGCAGAGGAGAGGCTTTTTTTTTTTTTCCCCCACTTCCACAGTGGGAAGTTAGAGGTGTCTCTTGTATGCAAGACAGAAATTTGCTTAATGAACCACAGTGCAATCTAGGCTTTGAAATCAGGCGTGACTTTCCCTGGGGCCTGCAAAAGAGCCCTGGCTGTGAAACTTGTGTATCTTAATTTTGCCAAGGAGGTAGAATTTCTGGAAGTCATGATGTACCTCGTGAGAATCATGGAATATTCTCATGGGAAAAGACTATGTCTGTATTGTGCTACTAAACCTAGCAGAATGCTTGGTACCTAGCATGTGATAAATAAATATTTGTGGAAAGAAAGAGGAAAAGGAAGAGGGAAGGGAAGGAGGTGGAAAGGATGGGAGAAAGGAAGGAAAGAAGGAAGGGAGGAGGGAAGAAGCGGGGGGAACAGATAATTAATTTAAGCAGAAGAAACATTCTCCAGATGTTAATTTCTAATGGCATTTTAGAGATTTTCCTTTATTAGTTCACTCTTGTGTTTAATCATTATGTTAACTTATTAATGCTTGCTAGCAAAAAAAGTCAGTAGCAGGGAGACCAAATTTTAAGAAAACTTTTGGAAGGACAAATTGGAAAGAGAGTCAATTCTGAGCTCTTCTGCAAATTAGGAGAAGACTGACTTTTATCACCTCATTTTTAGTAGTGGTTCATTCTGATATAATTAAAAACTGAGTGTTTTGTAGGCAAAATTAGACAACTGCTGCTCTAGTGGACAACTTGACAACTGTGTGAAGCTACAACTCAGTTTAAATCACAGATATTTGCTCAGTACCTGGGGTTCCCTGGTGGCTCAGATGGTAAAGAATCTGCCCACAACGTGGGAGACCCAGATTCCTGGGTCGGGAAGATGCCCTGGAGAAGGGCATGGCTACCCTCTCCAGTATTTTTTTCCTGGAGAATCCCATGGACGGAGGAGCCTGGTGGGCTACAGTCTGTGGAGTCACAAAGAGTCAGACATGACTGAGTGCCTAATACTGTGCTTTCTAGGGAAGTGTTTGGAGGCGGTCAGCGAGAGCCTGCAGCCATCCGTTGACCTGCCAGCTGGACCCAGGCAATGGGAGCCTCCTTGCCCCTTTCCTATCTTTGGAACATGCATTCTGCCCACCCACCATTCCCACAGTGGGAGCTGTTTCAAGGACACCACCTAGAGAGAGTAGGGTGGTGTTGAGACCAGCTACAGAATATAAGTGACTGATGCTCATTAAGGCCTCTATGTCAACTTAAGATTCTGGGGGGTGAATGCGGAGACCTATTCATCTTGCGGCATCCAAGACAAGCCTCATAAGTAAGTGCATTGTGTTCGGGTACACCCTGCAGGCTTGCAAGCCTTGTGCTTGCTCAGTCTCAAGACCAAAGAAAGGGCCTGGAGACAGCAATGGAGACATCAACGGTTTATTGAACAGGGGGATCTTATACAAAATGTCCTGGAGTCATACCCCACTGCGTGCAGCCGACAGGATGGAGCAGTAGCTTGAGGGAGAAGGAGGCTCCCATTTGGAGGGGGAGGGGTCATCAGGTGACTCGTGAGTTACTAGGGGCTAAGCCCTGTAATTAAGAGGACTGGATAGTCCTGGGAGTGAAGCAGGGGCTGGTCAAGCTGGGGACACACATATATATATATATATATATAGAAAAAAAAAAGCACAGTCATTTTGAATAGCCTAATCACACACGTTGCTTATTAAGTCTGCCACCTACCAACCTGGAGTGGTCTGCCTTTTTGGTCTGTCTGTGCCGCTGTGTATGGGCATGGAGAGACCAGAGATGTCAACAGAAGTTGCATTGCTAGAGGCATGGGATCAATACTTTCCTCCCAGAAGTAAGTCTAGAAGTGGAAGGCAGCAGATGGTTTTTTCTGAGTTACACCATCCATCAGTACTTTCACTTTCCCTCCTCCCCCCACACCATTTCCTGTCTTCTTCCCTCCCTCCCTTCCTTTCTTCCTCCCATCCTCTATCCAGCCATTCATTTATTTAGCCATTCAATGAAAACTTCTGTAGTTACAAGTACTATGCTAAGCTCCCAGGATACAAATGATGATTAATCTGGACAAAGTAGGTGTGAGCTTGAGGCGATTCCAGGACAGGTGTGCTCAACCTTGGCAGCACATTGCAATCACTTCAGTCAGTTCAGTTCAGTCACTCAGTTGTGTCCGACTCTGCGACCCTATTGCAGCACGCCAGGCCTCCCTGTCCATCACCAACTCCCGGAGCTTGCTCAGACTCATGTCCATCGAGTTGGTGATGCCATCCAACCACCTCATCCTCTGCTATCCCCTTCTCCTGCCCTCAATCTTTCCCAGCATCAGAGTCTTATCCAATGAATCAGTCCTTCGCAACAGGTAGCCAAAGGATTGGACTTTCAGCTTCAGCATCAGTCCTTCGAATGAATATTCAGGACTGATTTCCTTTAGGATGGACTGATTGGATCTCCTTGCAGTCCAAGGGACTCTCATGAGTCTTCTCCAACACCACACTTCAAAAGTATCAATTCTTTGTCACTTAGCTTTCTTTATAGCCATACATGACCACTGGAAAAACCATAACTTTGACTAGATGGACCTTTGTTGGCAAAGTCATGTCTCTGCTTTTTAATATGCTATCTAGGTTGGTCATAACTTTTCTTCCAAGGAGCAAGCATCTTTTAATTTCATGGCTGCAGTCATCATCTGCAGTGATTTTGGAGCCCTCAGAAATAAAGTCTGTCACTGTTTCCCCTGTTTCCCCATCTATTTGCCATGAAGTGATGGGACTGGATGCCATGATCTTAGTTTTCTGAATGCTGAGTTTTAAGCCAACCTTTTCACTCTCCTCTTTCAGTTTCATTAAGAGGCTCTTTAGTTCTTCTTTGCTTTCTGCCGTAAGGGTGGTGTCGTCTGCATATCTGGGGGTTATTGGAATCACCTGGGGAGCTTCAAAAATTGCTGATGCCTGGATCTCACCCCTAGAGGTTCTAATTTAGTTGCTGAGGGAAGGGGTGAAGCCTGAGTATCATCTCCATTTGAGTGCTCCCCATTTGATTCTAATTTGCAGTCAAGGATGAGACCCACTGCCTTAGGAGGAGTGTGAGTTTGCTGGACAGATAAGGGGCGAGAAGACGGTTCAGAGATAAACATATGAAGAGGTACGAAAAACACCCTAGAGCAAGTTGTTGTCTTCAGGGAGTAACAAAGAATAGACAGAGATGGACAGGAAAGCTGAGCTGGGGCCTAGGAGACGGGGACAGGACTTCTGTAGGGTGAGAACAAGCTGCGGGGAGGCAGCACAGGCTGGCTAATCCTCTAAGCCAGGAAGGTTTGGGAAAACTGCTTAGACAAGTTTGGAGTTAACTCCCTCCCATGAAGCACAGGGGCTTAGCAGGTGGCGCTAGTGGTAAAGAATCTGCCTGCCAATGCAGGACATGCCAGAGACTTGGGTTTGACCCCTGGGTCGGGAAGATCCCCTGGAGGAGGACATGGCAACCCACTCCAGTATTTTTGCCTGGAGAATCCCATGGACAGGGGAGCCTGGGGGGCTATGGGGTTGCACAGAGTCAGACACGATTAAAGCAACTTAACACACATGCACGCTTGAAGGACTGCTAGGATTTAACAGGTGGATATGGGATAAAGTCTCTCCAGGTAGAAAAGAAAGACAGAAAAGTGGGAGAAAACTGTGATATGTCTGGTAGAGGTGGAGCCTTGAGCTTCTAGGCCAGAAAGGAGGGTGACATGGTGAATTAGCAGATTAAAGTCAGCTTGCACAGGACTTCCCTGGTGGTCCAGTGGCTAAGATTTAGAGCTCCCAATGCAGGGGGCCCAGGTTTGATCCCTGGTTAGGGAACTAGGTCCCTCATGCTGCAACCAAAGACTGAAGACCTCCATGCGCTGAAACTAAGGCTCAGTGCAATCAGTATACATATATATTTAAAGTTAGATCACAGGCTGAGGATTTTGGAGTTTACCCTTAAGACTGTGGACAGCCATGGAACTTTAGTCTTTGGAGGAGGGGAATGCCAAGATGAAGTCTGAGGTTCAGAACTCCAAGGCAGTGTGGGAGGAAGGCAGTGGGTGGAAGAGCCTGAAATGAGGCTAATGGATAATTTCTAGGCAGTAGGATTTGCGTGTCTCCAACATGGTTAATGGGCACATTAGTTTAGTCTAAATGAGTGAGAGACATTTTCTTACCCTTTAAAACTCAGAAGCTGATTTAAGTGAGTCATTTCAAAGATCAATTTTGAAATTGTTGTTGATAGAAAGCAGCTTGTGGGGGTGGAGATGGGGGCGATAGGATAGAGACAGGCTTGGGCTTTTATGAAAAACCCTGCTGCCTGACGGAATGGAGCAGTTCCGTGGAGGATAAACCCTGCCCCTTCTGGATTACCTGTTCCAGCAGGCCGGGGGCTCGGAAACACACCTGTGCCCCACTACTCAGTCTCTGCTGGGGCTGGGCATCGAGCAGACACCCCGACACGGCTACCTGACCCCCGGAAATACCTCAGAGTGGGAAACAAGAGCCTTTACAGACTTGGAAATTTAGAGAAAGCGCAAAGGCGAGAAGGCTTAGCCTTACCCCTCAGCCTATGGACACTGAGAGCCTGTACTTGCAGATGAATGCCTGCTCTCTGCTAAGCTATTCTGAGCAGGAAAGGGGCCCCTGCACACCCGCAGCGGTGGGGACGGACGGTGTCTGGAATTCAGCTGGTAAGCACAGGGCTGACATTTTCTAGAAGACGCCTTTGCAGACAAGCTGGCTGTTAAAATGCTAAAATGCTTTCTTAGGCACTGGAAAGTTGTGGCTGCTGCCTAAAGGCCCTTGCGTTGCTTGGTTGCCTCACTCCTTCCCTGGGCTCCCCTTGGACACCCAGAGCTCCCTGTGGTCTGGAAACTAAAGGATCAGTGGTCCTGGCACCGCAGGGGCTCCAGGCTCCTCGTCTGTTTCCTGTTCAGGTGCTCCAGCTTACTGGTTGTGCACTGAGTACTCTTCCGTGTGTGTGTGAGTGCAGGGGTCTCTCCTGACACCTTTGTGCTTGCTCCTTGGTCCTCAGCTGGATGGGAGGTGTCTTTGAAGCCAGGCGCTGACTCACGCCCAGCCTCCCTCACCTCCTCTCCCGGGAACCTGCGCTCTGCCCCCTCCCTGACCCCCCCTCCTGTATCCCTCACTGATAACTGGGATCTTGCTGTGAGTGTAACGGACCACCCCTCTCCAGCATCACTACCAGATACACCTACTGTGTATATACACTGATTCTGTGTTGCCACAGATCTGAAGTGTGGTGGGGGCCTCGTTAGCACTGCCTCGGAACTTCCTTCCCTAGGCCGCCTGGCCTGTGGTCTCCTGGTTGACGCCCCCATCCAGGCCCTGCATAAAATCAGGGATAGCCCAGCAGCCAAGCATCTCTGAGTGAGCACAGATGCAGTGTCAGACAGGGTCTCGGGTCTCTGCAGATCCTCCCTCAGCATCAAGGATTGGTCCTTTGCTTGATGAAAACGAGGGACGGCAAGGTGAGAGCCAAGGCTTTGGGTGGCTTATGTTATCCTTACCATGGTCCGGAAGAGACCGAGAGCACTTTATTCCTTTTTGTTGTTGTTGTGAAAGTATAATTGCTTTGCAATATTGTGTTAGTTTCTGCCGTACAGCAAAGTGAATCAGCTATAGGTATATGTATACCCCCTTCCCACCCCCACGTCCCTCCCTCTAGGTCATCACAGCCCCGAGCTGAGCTCCCTGTGCTATGCAGCAGCTTCCCTCTAGCTGGGAGTTTGACACATGGCAGTGTATACATGCCAGTGCTGGTCTCCCAATTCGTCCCACTCTCCCCTTCCCCCACGCCCCCATCCACAACTCTGTTCTTTACGTCTGCATCTGTACTCCTGCCCTGCAAATAGTTTCAAAAGGACCATTTTTCTAGATTCCCTATATGTCTGTCTTCATATTTGTTTTTCTCTTTCTGACTTACTTCACTCTGTTTAAGAGTCTCTCTGTGTGCTAGTCGCTTAGTCATGTCTGTCTGTTTGTGACCCTCAAGGACTGTAGCCCCCCAGTCCATGGGATTCTTCAGCCAAGAATACTGGAGTGGATTGCCATTTCCTTCTCCAGGAGATCTTCCCAACCCAGGGATCGAACCTGGGTCTTCTGCATTACAGGCAGATTTTTTTTATCATCTGAGCCATCAGGGAAGCCCGTGACAGTCTACTCTATTTTATTCATATGAAAATNGAATACTGGAGTGGATTGCCATTTCCTTCTCCAGGAGATCTTCCCAACCCAGGGATCGAACCTGGGTCTTCTGCATTACAGGCAGATTTTTTTTATCATCTGAGCCATCAGGGAAGCCCGTGACAGTCTACTCTATTTTATTCATATGAAAATTGAGACACAGAGGGGTGAAGTAAACAGCCCAAGAACATAGCTATTTAATGGTGGAGCCAGAGTTTGAGTCCAGTTAGTTTGGAAAATCAGGGCTTTTAACTGTTATGCTTGGCTGGTTGCAGCCAGTATACGTTTGATTTCGAAAAAGTTTGTGCTTTCCCGAGGTGGCTTGCTGCTGCTGCTTCTGGCCAGGAATGCCGACGGGAGGTGGGAGGTGGAGTCATCACCTTACGCCTTAAAGGTGGGAAGTGTGAGGAATAAAAGCCACACGATACGGATGATGAAGCCTGGACAGTGATTCCATCATGGACTGCTGTACCACTTTGGACAACTTCCTCTGGGCTCCTTATTAGGGAAACAATACCTATTTGGTTAAACCACTGTGGTGGGGCTTCTGTAGTTGAACCCTAACTGGCACACTGGCCCCAGCCTCTGGCAAGCAGGGCTGTTTCTGGGCTCACTTATAACAGAAGCTTTCCCAGGACACAGCCTGCTTCAGGCTCACATCCACATGGCTGGGAAGTGGCCACTTCAGCGACCCGGCTGCAACACTGCTTATCCACACAGTGAGCAGAGAGGCTTCAAGCATCATCACAGCCTTTCCCGAACTCACTTCACCCTAGCCATCGGTGTCAGTGATGAAGAGAAGCACTTAGACCTCTCTGACACGGCCAGGAAGGTTCTGGCTCCATTCTCTCTGCCTTCCTGGCTGTGAGTGGAAGAGAAACACCGTATGGTGTGGGGAGGGCCTGTTTTGACTAAGATGGGGATGGATGTAGACGCCCAGAGAAGACTCAGGAACATGGGCCCTACAGAACCTTGGCTAGGAAAATATATAAAATAGCTTCACGCTTTGTCTCCCAGTTGCCTAGGGTGATGCTTAGCATATAGTGCTGCTCAGTGTATTTTATTCATTCATTTGTTTAAATTTCAGGGTGGAGGAGGGGGAAAGGCATTCACACATGGGCATGCTAACCAAAACAAATAGCACACAAGAGGAAAGTATAAAATCGCTCCCACTTCTGATTCTTCTTCTCTTTCAAAATTTTTGTCTTTTCAGAAATAATCCATGCTGATGTTCAGTTGCTCAGCCATGTCTGACTCTTTGAGACCTCATGAGCTGCAGCAAACCAGACTTCCCTGTCCATCATTATCACTGAGTTTGCTCAAACTCATGTCCATTGAGTCAGGGCTGCCATTTGGCCATCTCATCCTTTGTTGCCTCCTTCTCCTCTTGCCCTCAATCTTTCCCAGCATCAGGGTCTTTTACAAAGAGTCGACTCTTCACATCAGGTAGCCAACATATTGGAGCTTCAGCATCAGTCCTTCCAATGAATATTCTGAGTTGATTTCCTTTAGGATTGACTGACCCATGAATATATGTTTAATCAGATAGACTAGAGGAGGTCTTGCTACCCAACAACCAAAATATTAGTACCTCATAAATTAGAAACAAACAATGCTACATATCCATGTTGGTTTGGTACAGGGCTCTGCTCCCCAAAGATGCCAGTCATTATGCCAGAGGGAAAGGGAGAAATAGAAGGTCTTGCACTGGCAAGTAGATGCTCTAGTCTGCAAGTGACATGTACCACTTTCACTCAAATCTCATTGGCCAGATTGAGTCACGGGGCCCCTCTCAAGTGGAGTCAGGATGTCACACCAACTAAGTGCTCAGGAGGGGAGAAGTTGAAGGTTTTCAAGAGGTTTTGGCCACCAGTTGACCTGAAAGCTGGACCTGGGCAGCTGTAGGCTTCTCACTCCCTCCCTTGATTCTAGAATGTGCATTCCACTTGCCGTCCCTGTACCAGAAACTGCTCAAGGACACAGTCTTGAGACAGTGAGGTGCAGTTGAGACCATCTGGGTGGTGTATGTGACTGAACCTAGTTACAGCCTCTATATAAATTTTAAGACTCTGAGCTTCCCCGGTGGTTCAGTGGTAAAGAATCTACCTGCCAATGCAGGAGACATGGGTTTGATTCCTGGCCTGGGAAGAGCCCACATACCGTAAAGCAGCTAAGCCCCTGCCCCACAACTACTGAGCCAGTGCTCCAGAGTCAGGGAACCGCAGCTACTGAACGCGCTACTGTGCAACAACTCTGGAAGTCTCCACGCTCTACAGCCTGCACCCCACAACAAGAGAGGCAACCACGGAGGAGCCCACACAGCACAACTCAAGGAGATCCTGCACAGCTGAAAAGAAACGAATCAAATCCACAAAAAGATTCTGGAGGGTGTGGAGACCTGACTCTCTTGCAGCATCAAAGACATGCCCGTATATACTCTCCCTTGCCTATGAAACCTTCCACTGATCAGTCTTGATTGGTCTGCCTCATTCTTTGGTCTCTCCTTACTTTCCTTATATAGGAGTCAACTGTATAAGGTGTAAACTAACGACTGGTGAGCCAGGCAAGAGACCAAAGAAATGGGTCTGAGGGAAGAAGTATCTGTGGGGGAAATCCCTACTTAGATGCTTCTAGACTGCTGCATCAGTACAGGGTGCTATGAAAACTGCGCACATGTGTGTGTGTGTTTGAGAAACTGTGTAGTGCCCTGTGACAAATAAGGGAAACAAATGCTACTGTCAGCTGGCCATCCATTCTGGACTAGAGGCTAAACCTCAAGTTTGAAAGTTGGGGGAACAGCTGGAGTCAGAGAAGAATGTGCAGTTGTCCACTACTCTGCTAGCTTCAGGGCCAACAGACAAGGCGGGAGAACAAAATAACAAGCTGGAGACGTTAGCATGCCATTTTACAGAGTGAGGTGGGCACAAGGCATCATGGATTAAGGTCTGAGTACTTTCCGAGTACTTGTGACAAAGGGTTTCCCTGGTGAAATCTGCCTGCCAGTGCAGGAGACATATCTTCGATCCCTGAGTCAGAAAGACCCCCTGGAGAAGGAAATGACAACCCACTCCGGTATTTTTGTCTGGGAAATCCCATGGACAGAGGAGTGAAGTGTGCTATAATCCGTGGGGTCTCAAAGAGTCAAACATGACTTAGCAATTAAACAGCAATAACACCAACAGCAACACTTGTGACCCAGTGTGTGACTAAGATGCTAAGAGGCAGAATTGCTGGAAAAGTGAGGAGAATAAAGGGGATGATGTGACTGACAGTGAAATGAAGTGTGTCCATGCTGTCCAGTCCCTCATGCAAAGGAGCATTTTATTTTATTTTATTTTTTAGGTTTTTTTTTTATTTTTATTTTTTTGTATTTATTTATTTTTTTACACGAACTCCCAAACATGAACCCCCCTCCCACCTCCCACCCCACATCATCCCTCCAGATCATCCCCATACACCAGCCCCAAGCATCCTGCATCCTGCATTGAACATAGACTGGCAATTCATTTCTTACATGATAGTATACATATTTCAATGCTATTCTCCCAAATCATCCCACCCTCTCCCTCTCCCTCTCCTTCTCCCTCAGAGTCCATAAGTCCGCTCTACACATCTGTATCTCTTTTGCTGTCTTGCATACAGGGTCCTCATTACCATCTTTCTAAATTCCATATATATGTGTTAGTATACTGTATTGGTGTTTTTCTTTCTGGCTTACTTCACTCTGTACAAGGAGCATTTTAAATAGCAATTAGCCTAGACTTCTGATAATAGAGAAATATGTGCACTAATATCCTAGGAGAAAACTTGCATTCCGTCTCTGATTCTTGAAGTTTTAAGTCTTATCATGTCTGAAATATACACAGCCTAAAAGATCATGAAAACAATGCCTACAATTGCCTGAGAAGGAAGAAAAAAAAAAAAAAAAAAAGGAAGTTGCTTAGTTGTGTCCAACTCTTTGCAACTCCATGGACCGTAGCCTGTCAGGCTCCTCTGTCCATGAGATTCTCCAGGCAAGATTCCTGGAGTGGGTTGTCATTCCCTTCTCTAGGGATAAAATACTATTTTACTATAAAATATAATACACAAACTATCTTTATAAGTTTGACTATGAGTTACTGGAAGGACTGATATTGAAGATGAAACTCCAATATTTTGACCACCTGATGTGAAGAACTGACTCATTGGAAAAGACCCTGATGCTGGGAAAGATTGAAGGCAGGAGGAGAAGGGGACGACAGAGGATGAGATGTTTGGATGCCATCACCAACTCAAAGGACATGAGTTTGAGTAGGCTCCAGGAGTTGGTGATGGACAGGGAAGCCTGGCATGCTGCAGTCCATGGTGTTGCAAAGAGTTGGACACAACTAAGCAACTGAACTGAACTGAACTGATGAGTCATGGAAAACAAAAAAAATTATAAGAACTAGTTTTCTCACCATAATATTTTGAAATACAATTAGGCACTATGTCATAACTTAAAATTCATTAAGTCAAAAATAGTTAATTAGAACATTACTTATACTCACCTTTGCTCTAGTAACTTTTTCTTTAAATAAAATATAATATATGCTTTTATGATTTCATGAAGCACTACTTATTCTGATGAATCACAAGTAAGTTTTAGTTATTGTGTCAATAATTTTGATGCAATAACCTCAAAAATTTTGATGTGCTATTTATTTAGTATATTATCAGAAGTGTATGTAAGGGTATAAGTCAAAATTAGGGTGTTTGTATATTTTTTAATATTAGTTTATTTTCCATAATGGAAAATACATAATTTGACTAGTGTAACCCAGGCAGTTTAATGCCCAACATTATGTTTAAGCAATTCAAAATCCCAAGTAGAGTTTACTTTTTATGTTTTCATTTAATTTTAGCTTATAAATTATATAATCTAGTCTTCATTTCCTGTATGAATAGGTCTCCTAGGGCACTCTTCTCACTAGCTATGGTTGGTATTAATTTTTGCAGTCAGCCAAGATTTTAGTTTCAAAAATTCTTTTGATAAACACTTTGCATAACTCCACTGAATTAAATAGTATTAGGAAAACATGGACCAAGATGGATTTGACTTGTCTGCCTAGCACTTAAAACCAGTCCAGTGGGAACACAAAACCCCTGCATATGGCTCAAGTACAGTTAGGAACCAAGGTTGCATATAAATGAGAATGCATAGGCAGCTTTGCCATCTGTCTGTGAAGTCCTTCCTGATTTGCCTGCTGAAAATGTTACAGGCTTAGTTAAAGCAGGCAGCACCACGGGAAAACTGAAGAAGACAGCTGCCTCCTCTCTGTAACAGAACAAGGCAACACTCACTAATAGGAGTTGGGACCTGTCTAACCTAATCACAGAAGTCTCAAATGGTTTCTTAGCAGTCTATCCATCTATCACTGACACAACCGAATCCTAAAAAATTTTTCTATGCATAAGTAATAGCTCATCCTTTTCCTCTATTCAAATGAGATTTCTTGCCTTTTATAAGTCATAGGCACCTTCCACACACACACACAGAAAAGAAAGAAATAGAGAGGATGTTTCAAGTGCATTTGGCTTTAGATTATGCTAGTAAAATATTACAAGGTATACACAAGTATAGCTTTTATATAAAACTACATAATATATAGCTTATTTCTATTATAGAAATTGAGGTCACTTTTAATTTAGTGTAAACAACTTAGACTATGTGTTACGATAATTTAAGTAAGTTTAAGTTCTGATATGGTTGAAAAAATTAAGCTATTGCTACAACCATAGTTACAGGTTGTAAACATCCTTAGTCACACTAAAAGACTTCTGTCATGTTAATTATAAAAACACGCCAATTTTTATTCAGATTATTGAGTATATCACTTTGCTCTGAGCTAATGAGGAAATGTATCTCTCACTGTTAAGCAAAACTTCTGTTTAATAGCAAACAACCATTCTATCCACCATTCTTTTTGACAATATTTTCATTGATTATATTGCTCATAAAAATATAGGTACACTGTTTCTTTTAATATTAGCTGTCAACCCAAATAGAAGCCTTCCAAAAAGAAAATGGGCTGTCATCTAACATTTGTCTTCAGAGAAAACTGTTTAATATGTGTCATCCCTTCTGTTAAATGGGAAAACTATCACTAATCTTGCAATGATGTTGTTAGAATTAAATAAGTGGTAGTAAAGTTTCTAGGGTTTTTCTGGAGGCTCAGTCAGTAAAGAATCTGCCTGCAATTCAGGAGACCCAGGAACCCCTGGAGAAGGAAATGGTAACTCACTCCAGTAGTCTTGCCTGGAAAATACTATGGACAGAGGAGCCTGATGAACTACAGCCCATAGGTCACAAGAATCGGACATGACTGTCTAAACCACCAACCACCACTAGTAAATCTTCTGGGATATAGGAAATTGTGAGTAAATGGCATTGACTATTCACACATCCATCAAAGAAACATTGAATTTCTACTGTGGAATATTCGCAGTTACATTCTGAGCTACTAATATTATTAACAAATAAGCAAACCCACAGTTCAGCCATTTTTTCTGGTATTATCAAACAATTGCTTTGCTGAACAGAAACCCATAATGTGCTACTATTAGAGCAAAACATCATCAAGAATTATTAAAATACCTGAGAAAACTGAAAATAATATTTCATATCATCTTAGCCCATATTCAAAAATTTCAAATTATCCCCAAAAATGTCCTTATATCTTTTTAAATCCTGGATCCATGAAAAATTAATGCATTACAAAAAAAGAATAAAAAAGAATTGTTAAAAGAGCAATGAGTCTAGCATATAAACAGTGATCTATGTAATCAATCATGTCCAACTCTTTGTGACCCCATGGACTGTAGCCTGCCAGGATCCTCTGTTCATAGAATTCTCCAGGCAAGTTTACTGGAGTGGGCAGCCATTCTCCAGGGAATCTTTCCAATCCAGGGACTGAAATCAGAACTCTTACATTGCAGGCAGATTCTTTACTGTATGAGCCACCAGGGAAATCCAATCCATGTTCAACCCTTGCAAAATGTTCTATTTTTAAGCATAATAAATTGCTAAAATTACTAATTTAAAATGTCATATTTATTTAAATATACCTATTCACCTGCATTTCTGTTTAAATGAGGTAACAATTGATACTTGACATGAAGAACATTTATTTTATCTAAAAATGCTAATAGAGGGTTTCCTTCATAGTGTAATGGATCCTGTAAAATCTACCCCAAATTTACTCCCATGTCTGTTGCTTATTAGCAGAAATACTTGTACCTTTACTATTTTATACAACTGTTTTAGCACCCTTTCTAAAAATAATAATAATAATAATTCTTCTAGTCTGTTAAATGACATAGCTGCCCCAGCTGACTATCTACCCAATGTCAGTTTCTGCCTTTTTCCTTCCCAGTAAGATGTTTGTTTTGTTCTGTTCTACACCACTGCCCCACAGAACTGAAGAATCTGATCCCTTATCAGATTCCAGGGCTTTATCCTGACTGGACCAAGACCATCAAATCAGTTTCATTTCTACTACCATTTCTTGAATTTGAAAGACTGTATTCTTGACTGTAATTAATGAAATACAGTGGAAAGATGTCTGTGTGTGTTTTTTTTTTCTTTCTTATAACTGTGTCCTTGATTCTATCCTATGAAACAATTCCAAGAATAAAGAATCTATTTTCTTAGTCTGAATGAAAAACCTGGAAAGACATGAAGAAATGTCCCTTGCTCTATGTTAAAGCTACGGTATGAAAGACAATGGAAACAATAAGGGATCAAATCTGGAGATGTGTGGAGTTGGCCTAATATCAGAGTATCTTATTAATGTACATTCTTTATCTTTTTAAACTTTATTTATTTAAGTTAGCTTTGGCTGTGCCAGTGCTGTGTTGCTATGTGGGGGCTTTCTCTTCTTGTACTGAGCAGGGCTTCTCTCTGATTGTGGTGCTTGGGCTTCTCATTACAGTGGTTTCTCTTATTGTGGAGCATGGACTCTTGGGCGCATGGGCTCAGTAGTTGCGGTTCATGGGCTTAGTTGGACTTCCCTATAGCTCAGCTGGTAAAGAATCCACCTGCAATGCAGGAGACCCTGGTTCTATTTCTGGGTTGGGAAGATCCTCTGGAGAAGGGATATGCTACCCATTCCAATATTCTAGGGCTTCTCTGTGACTCAGTCAGTAAAAGAATATGCCTACAACGCAAGATACCTGGGTTTGATCCCTGGGTTGTTAAGATCCCCTGGAGAAGGGCATGGCAACCCTCTCAAGTATTATTTTCTGGAGAATCCCCATGGACAGAGGAGCTTGGGGTGCTGCAGTCCATGGGATCACAAAGAGTTAGACAAGACTTAGCGACTAAGCACACTTATGGGCTTAGTTGCTCTGTGGTATGTGGGATTTTTCTGGGCCAGGGATCAAACTGTGTCCCCTGAATTTCATGGCAAACTCTTAAACAGTTGACCACCAGGGAGGCCCATACATTCTTAAAAGAAAATTCAAGTCCAGTTTTATTTTGTTTTCTGCTAGATCAACTTAATTGCTAATTGTAAACCCAAAACACAACAAACCATGGAAAATTCTTCAAGAGATGGGAATACCAGACCACCTGACCTGCCTCCTGAGAAATTTGTATGCAGATCAAGAAGCAATAGTTAGAACCAGGCATGGAAAATCCGATTGGTTCCAAATTGGGAAAGAAGTATGTCAAGGTTGTATATTGTCAACTTGTTTATTGAACTTATATGCAGAGTACATCATGTGAAATGCCAGGCTTGGTGAAGCATAAGGGGAGATCAAGATTACCAGGAGAAATATCAATTATCTCAAATACACAGATGACACCACCCTATGGCAGAAAACAAAGAAGAACTATAGAGACTCTTGATGAAAGTGAAAGAGGCTTGTGAAAAAGTTGGCTTAAAACTCATTGTTCAAAAAATTAAGATCATGGCATCCATTTGCATCAGTTCAGTTCAGTTCAGTTCAGTCGCTCAGTTGTGTCTCTCTTTGTGACCTCATGAATTGCAGCATGTCAGGCCTCCCTGTCCATCACCAACTCCCGGAGTTCACTCAGACTGACGTCCATCGTTGCATCACTTCAGGGCAAATAGATGGAAAAACAATGAAAACAGTGAGAGTTTTATTTTCTTGGGCTCCAATATCACTGCAGATGGTGACTACAGCCATGAAATTAAAAGATGCTTGCTCCTTGGAAAAAAAGCTGTGACTAACCTAGACAGTATACTGAAAACGAGAGATATTACTTTGCTGACGATGTTCTGTCTAGTCAAATGTATGGTTTCTCCACTAGTCATGCAATCCCAAAGAAAGGAAAGGCCAAAGAATACTCAAAATACCACACATTTGCAGTCATCTCACACACTGGTAAAGTAATGCTCAAAATTCTCCAAGCCAGGCTTCAGCAATACATGAACTTTGCTAACAAAGATCATTCTAGTCAAGGCTATGGTTTTTCCAATGATCATGTATGGATGTGAGAGTCGGACTGTGAAAAAAGTTGAATGCCGAATAATTGATGCTTCTGAACTTGATGTTGGAGAAGACTCTTGAGAGTCCCTTGGACTGCAAGGAGATCCAACCAGTCCATCCTATTGGAGATCAGTCTTGGGTGTTCTTATGAAGGAATGATGCTCAAGCTGAAACTCCAGTACTTTGGCCACCTCATGCAAGGAGCTGACTCATGGGAAAAGACCCTGATGCTGGGAGGGATTGGAGGCAGGAGGAGAAGGGGACGACAGAGGATGAGATGGCTGGATAGCATCACCAACTCGAAGGACATGAGTTTGGGTAAACTCCGGGAGTTGGTGATGGACAGAGAGGCCTGGTGTGCTGCGATTCATGGAGTCACAAAGAGTAGGACACGACTGAGTGACTGAACTGACTGACTGACTGACTGACTGATGTATGGATGTGAGAATTGGACCATAAAGAACGTTGAATGCTGAAGAATTGATGCTTTGAGCTGTGGGGTTGGAGAAGAATCTAGAGAGTCCCTTGGACTAGAAGGAGATCCAACCAGTCAATCCTAAAGGAAATCAGTCCTGAATATTCATTGCAAGGACTGGTGCTGAAGCTCAAACTGAAATACTTTGGCCACCTGATGGGAAGAAATGACTCATTGGAAAAGATCCTGATGCTGGTAAAGATTGAAGGCAGGAGGAGAATGGATGACAGAGGATGAGATGGTTGGATGGCATCACTGACTCGATGGACATGAGTTTGAGCAGGCTTTGGGTCTTGGTGACAGACAGGGAAGCCTGGCATGCTGCAGTCCATGGGGTCACAAAGAGTCAGACACAACTGAATGACTGAAGTGAACTGAACCCCAAAACAAATGGATCTTATTCATTTTCTAGATTAGGACAGCATTGTTTTTGAGGAAATTGGAAAACTGGAAAGCAGTAGACAAAAAAGAAATATATGGTAACAGCAAAGGAATATCAAACCACCTCATTACACTTTCCTATATCTGTCTGTAAGCAAACCTTTAATTATTTCAAACAGGTTCTCAGAGGTAACATCAAAGCACAAGTATTTCCCTAAATCTTTATTTTCATAGGATTTATACATTTAAATAGAAATTTAAAAAATTTCTAAAACTAACCTAATAATCTCATTTGCATAGGCATAAATTTGCATGCATTAGAATTTAAATGTAGATTTTAAACTTCTAAGCTTTCTTAAAGGCTATAACAATATCTTATGTGACATACTGCAGATCAAAATTACTTACATGAATCATGTAAAACAAGTTATCTACCCTGTTAATGACCAGATTTTTTCCCATAATATTAGATGCATTCAGCCCTGTATTTTACATTTATGCATATATGTGTATATTACATTTACATATATATATTTCATTCTTATAATACAGGTATCATATCTGAAATTTCAAAAAGTTAGAATATTATTAAAACTAGATTAGAGACAGCAGAAGTAGAGCTCTGTTAAATCACAACTGTATTTTAAAATTTCAGAAGGTCTACATTAATGTCATTTTTTCACTAAATTTACAGATTCTCTGAGAACTTTACCCAAATTCACTCAAACCTCATTTCTCTACAGTAAAAGTGGGAAACCTAAAGCATAGAATCTCAGGCCCCATAGAGTTTTTTGTGCAAAGCATTAATGCCTAAAAATAAGGTACATGGAGTTTATGTCTGGGTCATCTTAGAAGATTAAAGACATAAGGTTTTGACTACTGAAGTGTTTTTTTTTCTCTCTCTCTCTTTTTCTTTACATTCTATCTGCATGTAACACAGGCTAAAAGTTTTTTCTTGAGAACAATTTTGAGATGGATTTTCCCCCCATATATCATAAAATGTTTCTTATATTTCAAATTTAATTGTTATGCTTTGTAAAATTATGTGAGGTTCATGAATATTTTATAATTAAATTTATTTACAGAAATATAAAAACATCCCATTGTTTCTTAAGAGACAGAATGCTTCATACCTAACTGTTCCTACCTTAGCCCAAGCACAACCAGCCATGAAAAGCAAATTATCAATTGTATAATGATAGGGCTGAGGTCAGAAGATATAGCTCAGTCTGAGGTTCAAATGATATTTCTATCTGAATCACAGAATAAGACTTAGTAAATTGAGAGCATATTCTGCTAGTCAGACAGTCTTCCCTACATGGAAGGAAGGTCCAGCTAGGTTAAGACAGAAGCCATGATAGAAACAATAAAAAAATACTATTCTCTCTGAATAGATTTGCTCACAAAAGGAGGAAGGCAGGGTTAAGCTACACACATCTAATTAGTCTTTCTAAATATCCCAAAGAGCTGAAGCACTCTAAGCCTTTACCTCCATCCTGGAATATTGGATAGTAGGCAACAGAGGGTTCTTAGAGAAAATCTTTCATCTTAGAAAGAAGAAAGTCTTCTAGCTTTAATCTAGAAAAATCTATTGATGTTACATATTTATACAACAGATACTTTATCACTTTAAAGAATAATTTTAAAAATTTACTTATTTTTAGACCACATTCAACTTATGTAAAAATAATTTGCTTTATTCCTTGCTTACATTTATAAAGTTGCATTTCCTCCCTCAATACAAAAAGTATATAGGTGAATTGTAGCTGTGATTATTGACAGTCATTAGATTACTTTCCAAATGCAGGTAGAGTTAACATATATATTACTACAAGTGAAAATAAACATGTCTGAACAATATTGAGAAAAACGTTCCATTTGACTGTAGGACAAAACAAAAGAATGGTATGTTGCTGTTCTTCAGTCGCTCAGTCCTGTCCAGCGCTTTGTGACTCCATGGACTGCAGCATGCCAGGCTTCCTTGTCCTTCACCATCTCTTGGAGTTTGCTCAAACTCAGATCCATTGAGTCAGTGATGCCATCCAATTATCTCATCCTCCGTTGTCACCTTCTCCTCCTGCCCCCAGTCTTTCCCAGATCAAGGCCTGATATATTCTTGGAGAAATGAGATGAACCCATAAATGTATCATAAGTATAACTCTAGTAGATTTTTCATATTTTCATACGTTTCTGAAAACATATCTTCAGAAAATCTTATGTAAAAGACATAGGCAAAAAATAACTGAAGTGATATGTTAATAATAAAGAATATTTTGCCTCCTCGTTATCTAAATGTATCACAGCAAGAGCCCTTACAAGTCTGAGAGCAGGTCCTAACTTGTTGCTTTACCCTAACTCCTATATACTCACTCCATCATTGGCTGGAAGGAGCCAGTGGAAAGCATGGACATCGTGAGAACATGGTGACAGAATTCAGAGCCACATACCTGCTTTTGAGTAAGCTCCACCAGGAGTTGGTGATGGAGAGGGAAGCCTGGCGTAGTGTAGCCCATGGGGTGGCAGAGTCAGACACAACTAAGTGACTGAACTGAACTGAACTGTCCTGCATTTGAAACTCTCTGAGGTGTATCATTTTGTCCCTAAGATAGATCAATAAAGGAAAGAGATACAACTGATATATAACTGAAAGGTACTAAATGGGAAGTTAAAAATGTTTTATTTTTAATGTAAAATTTAATATGTAAAATAATAAAAAGTGTTGTATAAATGATAATGCAAAAGAAGGACAATGCTAACCCTTTGTAGATTGTGCTATTTTTGTCATATTTGCATTAATTTTTCATCCTTTTCACTTTCATCTTCAAGGACTGAGTAATATATTTTGAGAAATTTATTGCTGTTAAGTCACAGAGCAAGTTTCTTTTCTTCTGCACCGTTCATTTTTTTCTATACACAGCATGTGACTTAACATCAAAGAATAAAATTTTAAAAAATAAGTGCGTGTACATAATTCATGTATGCGTGCACATGCACAGAGTGCACACACACAAACACCCTGAATCAAAGAGGTGCATTTTTTACCTAGAGACATAAAAGTTCAGAGCCTAGGAGACAGAATGTAAGTCAATAACTTGAATATCCAGTTTACAACAAATCAACCAACTCCCAAGAAGGGCATCAATCTATGACAGATGATGAGTGATATTTTGGATTCACTAGCTTATATTCAAAAGTGTCCTTGAGGCCTTCTGGTTGAAAGATGTGTGATATAAAATTGCCCTCTAAGTAATGACTACATTACTTGAATGAATTTGTAGCAAACTTCAAAATCAAATTAATGCAATGAATTTAAAGAAATTGAGAAGATGTGACATCTTGACTTTTTAGAAAACTAATTTTTCCATATGACTTTTAAATGTATGTTTAATAGGATGAATAATGTATCTTTCAATTTTTTTATTGTTTAGTAGCTGTGATTTCCAGTGTACACAAGAATTTACCTAAAAAACTGTTCTTTTTTGTAAATAAGATATTAACATTTTCAAATTCTCTCATTTAAAAAATAGTTACTTTAAAAAAATTTAGTATGATTTACAGAATAAAATGATGATGATGGTCATGATGCTAATGATGATGAGAAAAGCAACTACTTTTTGTTAAAATTTCACCTGTAATTTGCATTATCTTAATGTGATATCAATAACCTCAGATATGCAGATGACAGCACCCATATGGCAGAAAGTGAAGAGGAACTAAAAGCCTCTTGATGAAAGTGAAAGAGGAGAGTGAAAAAGTTGGTTTCAGACTCAACATTCAGAAAACTAAGATCATGGCATCGGTCCCATCACTTCATGGCAAATAGATGGGGGAACAGTGGAAATAGTGGCTGACTTTATTTTTCTGGGCTCCAAAATCACTGAGGATGGTGATTGCAGCCATAAAATTAAAAGACACTTGCTCCTTGGAAGGAAAGTTATGACCAACTTAGATAGCATATTAAAAAGCAGAGACATTACTTTACCAACAAAGGTTGATCTAGTTAAGGCTATGGTTTTTCCAGTAGTCATGTATGGATGTAAGACTTGGATTATAAAGAAAGCTGAGCACCAGAAAACTGATGCTTTTGAAATGTGATGTTGAAGAAGACTCTTGAGAGTCCCTTGGACTGCAAGGAGATTGGACCATTCCATCCTAAAGGAGATCAGTCCTGGGTATTCATTGGAAGGACTGATGCTGAAGCTGAAACTCTAATACTCTGGCCAACTGATGCGGAGAGCTGACTCATTTGAAAAGACCCTGATGTTGGGAAAGATTGAGGGCAGGAGGAGAAGGGGACAACAAAGGATAAGATGGTTGGATGGCATCACAGTCTCAATGGACCTGGGTTTGGGTGGACTCCGGCAGTTGGTGATGGACAGGGAGGCCTGGTGTGCTGTGGTTCATGGGGTCACAAAGAGTCAGATAAGACTGAGGAACTGAAATGAACTGAATGTGATTTTCCTATATTAATTGCATTATTATCTCATACCTTTCATTTTATCAATTAGAAAAACGAATCAGATAAGAGAATTTAAGTAACATAATCAAGATTGTAGCTAATAACAGGCAGCAATGACATATGAACCCAGGCAGTCCTGCCTGAAAAACTATGATTCTTGCTGTTCTAACACTGTTTTCTCAATTTAAATTAATCAATTTATTAAGATGATAAATCAAATTATAAAATATATAAAATGATATTATAAAACATTATTAAAATATTTTAGATAAATTAAATCTTTAACCATGTTTTGAATGTATTCACTTGTAATATTCTATCTGACATTNCTCCTAGCAGCGCTTAGCTCTCTTGGGGAAAAACCCAGCACAAAGGATAGCGAAGCACATTTCACATACTGAGGAAATTAGGATTCAAAACCAAAGTATAAGCCGAACTGATAATAAGTTTCACAAGGGTTTAATCAAACTCATAGGTGAGAAATTCTTAATGGATTACTAAAAAAACAAATCTAGAAATATAGGAGTTACTCCCCTTATTTTGGTTGTTGCAGTCAGACAAACTAGCCCCTTCTCCAGAATACTCTCCCTAGCTACTATCAGACACCCAGTCTTGAGATGGATCAACCTTGAGTCTCTTCCCAGTGGGAGGAAAGAATAAGCTGGAGCACCTAATTTCAGTGCTTCTTCTGACCAGAGGTGTGAAGGTTAGGCAAGGTATTTCCCTGCTCTGAACCTCAGTATTTTTACCTGTGGAGTGAGTAGGGTAATACCTGTCCTACAGGACCGGTATGGGAATCCAATAAGACACTGGCCTTAAAAATTATTGTAAACTCTAAAGAGCTATCCCAAAACTAGAGATTTCCATCATGGTAGAACTGTTCTCTTTACCAGTAGAAATAAATGGTAGAAAGAACCCCAAAATTTGAAACCCCAGCCCACACAACTCTATCATGTTTGCATGTAGTTTTTGACCTTTATGATTCATTAATCTCAGTATAAACATCTGCTGAGATACATTTTTATTTTCTCATTACCTATTCATTGAATACCTATTATATGCTAAAAACAGTGTTCTAGACACTGGAGATATGAAGGGAAGAATAACAACAGTAATAATAAAAACAGCAACAAACACCCAGGACTCCTTGAGCACTTTCTAGTTCCAGGCTTTGTGTTAAGCACTTGACATGTACTCCCACCTCTAATCTTTGTAACACGCTATGAGGTAGGCATATTTATTAGCTTCATATCACAGACATGAACACCAAGACTTGAGAAGAAATTCAGCAATTTGACCAAAGTTACAGTTAGTGGCCAAATAGGAACTAGAACTAGGACTGCCCCAGACTGCCTGGCCCTAAACCTGTAGGGTTACCCACTGTGTGGTTACCATCATCTAGACTGCTGCCATGGACAGGGTCCTTACTCTCACAGAGCTTATAGACTAACAGAGGGTGCAGGCAGGTCGTCAGGTGATGAGAGTAATGCCTCCATGAGGAACATGTGGAAAAAGCCACCCCTCTCAGGAATAAGAACATGTCCTTCTGTTGATCTGTGCCTGAGCGCCAGGATCTGATGCAAAAGGCAGCACCTAACTCTAGCCATTGTTGCTGTTTAGTGGCTAGGTCACGTCCGACTCTTTGGTGACCCCGTGGACTGTAGCCACAGCCTCTTCTGTCCACGGGTTTCCCAGACAAGAATATTGGAGTGGGTTGTCATTTCCTTCTTAGAGACCAGGATCTCTAAGAAGACAAAGTCTCCTGCATTGGAAGGTGGATCCCTTACCACTGAGACAATAGGTAAGCCCAACTCTAACTGTATCCTTTATAAAGCACAGAATATTTCCCTCCAAAGTGTTTATGACCTTTCAGATCTAATTGTAATACTACACCCTCACATTCTGTGGGATCTTATGATCTGTTTATAACGCATTGTACACTCATGATCTCATTAGATCCCACAGTGATGTAAGATGGGCAGGACTGGGATGATTATCCCATTTTCCAGCTGAGGAACAAAACTGTGGGAAATACCAGACCACCTTACCTATCTCCTGAGAAGCTTATATGCATGTCAAGAAGCAGCAGTTAGAACCAGACATGAAACAACGAAATGGTTCAAAATTGGGAAAGGAGAATGTCGAGGCTATATACTGTCACACTGCTTATTTAACTTCTATGCAGAGTACATCATGTGAAATGCCAGGCTGGATGAACCACAAGCTGGAATCAAGATTGCCAAGAGAAATGTTAATTAACCTCAAATAAGCAGACAATACCACTCTAATAGCAGAAAGCAAAGAGGAGCTAAAGAACCTCTTGATGAGTGTTAAAGAAGAAAGTGAGAAAGCACACTTAAAACTCAACATTCAAAAAACTAAGATCATGGCATCCAGTTACTTTCCTGGACTCCAAAATCACTGTGGATGTTGGCTGCAGCTATAAAAGTAAAAGACACTTGCTCCTTGGAAGAAAAGCTATGACAAACCTAGTCAGCATATTAAAAAGCAGAAACATCACTTTGCTGACCGAAGTCCACATAGTCAAAGCTAAGGTTTTTCCAGTATTCATGTACCAATGTGAGAGTTGGGCCATAACGAAAGCTGAGTGCCAAAGAATTTATGCTTTTGAATTGTGGTACTAGACAAGACTCTTGAAAGCCCCTTGGGCAATAAGGAGGTCAAACCAGTCAATCCTAAAGGAAATCAACCCTGAATATTCATTGGAAGGACTAATGCTGAAGCTGAAGCTCCAGTGTTTTGGCCACCTGATGCAAAGAGCCAACTCACTGGAAAAGACCCTGATGTTGGGAAAGATTGAGGGCAAAAGGAGAAGGAGATAAAGATGTGTATAAGAGACAGATACCAATGAAAGCAAAGGTGGTAAATTTTTTTCTGTGGCAAATATCAAGTCTGCCTTTGACAGATCTATATTTTTTTCTAATGGAGTCTCTCCATGTAGTTATTTTAGTCCCTGATGATAAATTAATCATTCTTTAGACTGTCTTACATAGTTTTTCTTTATCTGATTAGTAGTAATTATTACTAAACACTGGTCTGTTCACAGAAATTTATTCTCTGGAGAACTGGAAGTCGATGGTAGAAAGTTTTATAAAGAGTACTGCTGTATAGAATACTACATTTAAATAAATGTAGAATATTAAAGCAGAGAAGGCAATGGCACCCCACTCCAGTACTCTCGCCTGGAGAATCCCATGGACGGAGGAGGCTGGAAGGCTGCAGTCCATGGGGTCGCTAAGAGTTGGACATGACTGAGCGACTTCACTTTCGCTTGTCACTTTCATGCACTGGAGAAGGCAATGGCAACTCACTCCAGTGTTCTTGCCTGGAGAATCCCAGGGACAGGGGAGCCTGGTGGGCTGCAGTCTATGGGGTCGCACAGAGTCGGACACGACTGAAGCGACTTAGCAGCAGCAGCAGCAGCAGCAAAGCAGAATATTAAAGAGTTTATCCACCCATAAAACAAGCAAAAAAAATGATGTTTGTATGTAGAAATATTTGTCCCAGACAATAGAAAATTTGGAAATAATCGTTATTTGAATAATCACTTATTTGAATTTTAATATAATGATGAATTATAAATTTGTAATGACAGACAAGAGTGGCATATTTTTAAACTGAAGTTTCCTGTATATTCTTCTATAGTTTATCATTAGGACTTGATTTGCTATAACCAAATTTGTATAGCATTTGCATTAAAAGGAAAAAATGAAGATATAAGAAGTTTAAATCAGCTCTACCTTTTAATGTGCATTTTCCCATGCTAGTCATATTTCTCAAATCATTTCAATAATGATCAATTTTTAATTCATTTTTCCCCATAAGAATGCAGCACAGAAATATTCATTTACATAAACATATGCTTTAAACGTTGCCTATTAAAATGCCATATTACTTAACTGAGAGGTCAAATTTTCTGTTCCAACTTATATTAATACTTTCCTGTGTATGAGCATGAGCATGTGCTATGGTCTGAACATTTGTTTTCCCCCCAAATTTAAGACAACATGAAAGAACAGTACCTATTAAGAGCAATCAGTGTGAAAAACCTCCTGACTTCTGAGGCATTGGGTGAGAGACTAAGAAGAATCATGTTTCGTTTCGTGGGGAAAGGACTAAATGTAGCTCTGACTCTGTCTAAAATTAACTGAGGGCTTCCCTTCTGGCTCAGTGGTAAAGAATCTGCCTGCCAATGTAGGAGGTGCAAGTGTGATCCCTGGTCTGGGAAGATCCCACACGCCGTGAAGCAATTAAGCCTCTGTGCCGCAAGCACTGACCCTCTTGTTCTAGATCCCGTGAGCCACAGCTACGGAGCCTGCACACCGCAACTGCGGCAGCCCACCATGCCCTAGAGGCTGTGCCCTGCGACAAGAGAAGGCGCAGTGAGAGACCCGCACGCCACAGTCAGAGGAGCCCTCACTTGCCACAGCTAAGGAGAAGCCTGCCCGCAAAGCAATGGAGACCCAGCACAGTCAAAAATTAATTAGTTAATTAAAAAATTTTAAAGTATGACATAGGATATCATGTTCCAAGTAGCACAGTTATGTTACTTATGATGTTGGATGGTATCACCAACTCAATGGGCATGAATCTGAGTAAACTCTGGGAATTGGGGATGGACAGGGAGGCCTGGCGTGCTGCAGTCTATGGGGTAGCAAAGTGTCAGACACAACTAAGTGACTGAATTGAACCGATAAAAATTATCAGAACCCAATAATAAGAACTCAAGATATCGAATATCCAATAAAAGTTCCTGTGATTAAAAAAGAAAATAGCTCATCATGAGAAGAATGTCAGTCAGTCAAAATGGATTCAGAAATGGCATCAGTGATAAAAACTAATGATAACTGCAATTACATTCCATAAATTCAAGAAAAGAAGAAATATTTAAAATGATAAGGAAAAATATAGAATTTAATTTTTAAATGTAAAACATATTGCTAAGGAAAAACCTTCAGTGTCGGAAATGAAACATGAAATGCTTGGGGTAAATGCTTGAAAAGATATAATATAAGAAAAGATGTTTGAACATAAACGCACAGCAATAGCAACTGTCCAAAATGAACAGCATATAAGAAAAAAATGAAAAACAGAGCACACTGAGCTAAAGAAAATTTCAAATGGCAAAATGTACATGCAATTCATAGTCACAAAAGAGATGCTATAGAGGAATGCAGAAAGCTATTTGAGGAAGTAATGACCAACATTTCTTCCATGTGTGTGTGTGTTCAATCTCCAAGTCGTGTCTGACTCTTTGCATCCCTATGAATTGAAACACACCAGGTTCCTCTGTCTGTGGGATTTTCCAGGCAAGAATACTAGAGCGGGTTGCCATTTTCTCCTCCAGGGAATCTTTCTGACCCAAGGATCAAACCAGTGTATCCTGAATTGCAGGCAGATTATTTAGCACTGAGCCACCAGGGAAGCTCACATTTTTTCCATATCTAATAATAAACATTGATCACTGAAGAAGGCTTTCTTATCTCTTCTTGCTATTCTTTGGAACTCTGCATTCAGATGCTTATATCTTTTCTTTTCTCCTTTGCTTTTTGCCTCTCTTCTTTTCACAGCTATTTGTAAGGCCTCCCCAGACAGCCATTTTGCTTTTTTCCAATTCTTTTCCATGAGGATGGTCTTGATCCCTGTCTCCTGTACAATGTCACGAACCTCATTCCATAGTCCATCAGGCACTCTATCTATCAGATCAAGGCCCTTAAATCTATTTCTCACTTCCACTGTATAATCATAAGGGATTTGATTTAGGTCATACCTGAATGGTCTAGCGGTTTTCCCTACTTTCTTCAATTTTAGTCTGAATTTGGTAATAAAGAATTCATGATCTGAGCCACAGTCAGCTCCTGGTCTTGTTTTTGTTGACTGTATAGAGCTTCTCCATCTTTGGCTGCAAAGAATATAATCAATCTGATTTCGGTGTTGACCATCTGGTGATGTCCATGTGTAGAGTCTTCTCTTGTGTTGCTGGAAGAGGGTGTTTGCTATGACCAGTGCATTTTCTTGGCAAAACTCTATTAGTCTTTGCCCTGCTTCATTCCGCATTCCAAGGCCAAATTTGCCTGTTACTCCAGGTGTTTCTTGACTTCCTACTTTAGCATTCCAGTCCCCTATAATGAAAAGGACATCTTTTTTGGGTGTTAGTTCTACAAGGTCTTGTAGGTCTTCATAAAACCGTTCAACTTCAGCTTCTTCAGCATTACTGGTTGGGGCATAGACTTGGATAACTGTGATATTGAATGGTTTGCCTTGGAAA
>SJYX01006163.1:335402-388071 GCA_006410675.1 Oreotragus oreotragus
GCATAACAAAGGGCAAGATGGTTGGATAGCATCATTGACTCAGTGGACATGAGTTTGGGCATCCTTTGGGACATGGTGAAGGACATGGTAGCCTGGGGTGCTGCAGTCCATGGGTCACAAACAGTTGGCCACAACTGAATAACTGAACAACAACAGTAGTAAATATAGACCTGCTTATGTAAGAATCTCCACAAACTCCACACATAAGAATTATGAAAAAACTAAATGAATTCATATTAATCAACTTGCTTAAGGCCAGTGATACAGAGCAAGAAAAAGAAGCCAGAGGAAAAAAGGCACATGATATACACTGAAAAACAGGTAAACATGTTAACAGAATTGTCATTAGAAACAATGCAAGCCAGAATACATGGGAACAATTTCTTTAAAATACTGAAAGAAGCAAAACAGTCCATTTTTACCAGCAAAAGTTGGTTTTCTAAGAGAAAAGTGATTTTTTTTAATGCTCATAAAAGCTGAAAATATGTATCAAGGAAATCTTTCAGGCACAAATAGAATTTATAGATGTAATGCTAGATATAAAGTCATAAAGAGCATATATGGGTAATTAAAGAACTTTTCAATTTTTATTTAATTTCTTCAGAGGGCAATTAACTAAGTTTCACTCATTTCATATGCTAGAAGGTAATGCTTAAAATCCTTCAATATAGTCACTATGTGAACCAAAAAATTCTACATGTACAAATAGGATTTAGAAAAGGCAGAGGAATCAGGGGTCAAATTGCCAACATCCATTGGATCATAGAAAAAGCAAGACAATTCCAGAAAAAAAACATCTACTTCTGCTTCATTGACTACAGTAAAGTCTTTGATTGTGTGGATCACAACAAACTGTGGAAAATTCTTAAAGAGATGAGAATACCAGACCACCTGACCTGCCTCCTGAGAAACCTGTATGCAGGTCAAGAAGCAACAGTTAGAACTGGTCATAGAACAACAAACTGGTTCAAAACTGGTAAAGGAGTATGTCAAGGATGTATATTGTCACCTTGCTTATTTAACTTATATACAGAGGACGTCAAGTGAAATGCTGGACTGGATGAAATAGAAGTCAATGTTTTTCTGGAATTTCCTTGTTTCTTCTATGATCCAAAAGACACTGGCAATTTGATCTCTGGTTCCTCTGCCTTTTCTAAATCCAGCTTGTACATATGGAAGTTCTCGGTTCACATTCTGCTGAAGCCTAGCTTTAAGGATTTTGAGTATTATCTTGCTAGCATATGAAAAGAAAGCAATTGTGCATTGGTTTGAACATTCTTTGGCATTGTCCTTCTTTGGGATTGGAAAGAAAACTGACCTTTTCCAATCCTGTGGTCACTGCTGAGTTTTCCAGATTTGCTGGCATATTGATTGTGACACTTTAATAGCATCATCTCTTAGTATTCGACATAGCTCAGATGAAATTCCATCACCTCCACTAGCTTTGCTCATACTAATGCTTCCTAAGGCCCACTTGACTCCATGCTCCAAGATGTCTATCTCTAGGTGATATCTAGGTCATTAAGATTTTTTTTTTTTTTGGTATGGTTTTTCTGTCTTCTTGCCACCTCTTCTTAATATTTTCTGCTTCTGTTAGGTACATACCATTTCTGTCCTTTATTGTGCTCATCTTTGCATGAAATGTTCCCTTTGTATCTCTAATTTTCTTAAAGAGACAAACCTAGAGAGCATATTAAAAAGCAGAGACATCACTTTGCTGACAAAGGTTGGTGTAGCCAAAGCTATGGTTTTTCCAGTAGTCACATGCAGAGGTGAAAGTGGGACCGTAAAGAAGGCTGAGCACCAAGGAACTGATGTTTTCAAATTTTGATGTTGGAGAAGACTCTTGAAATTCCCTTGGACAGCAGGGAGATCAAACCAGCCAAAACTTAAGGAAATAAATCCTGAATATTATTGGAAGGCCTGATGCTGAAGCCAAAGCTCCAATAGTTTGGCCACCTGATGCAAAGAACTGACTGATTGGAAAAGACCCTGACGCTACAAAAGATTGAGGGCAAAAGGAGAAGGAGATAACAGAGGATGATATGGTTCCATGGCATCATCAACTCAATTCACATGTGTCTGAACAAACTCCAGGAGATAGTGAAGGACAGGGAAGCCTGGCATGCTGCAGTCCATGGAGTCACAAATGGTCAGACACAACCTAGCAACTGAGCAACAAGAATGTATCTGGGGATTCATAATACTAATGAAATAAAATTGATAACAAAAATAACACAAAGGCCTAGAAATAAATAATGTAATTATTCTCTGTTTTCTGAAAGGTTTCATTAAGACCTGCATTAGTACAATAATATGTTTTTTTTTTGTTATTGTTTATTTGTTTGTTTTTATAAAAGCAAAAACCCTCTTTGGATTTCTTTATATTAGTGAAAATAGTTACTAATGTAGGTCCTGACATTTAGAAAGTAGGGAGATACTCTATGTTACTTTGGTTTATGCCATTTTGCTTTATACAAATTTTTAATAGGAATGCTCTAATTTTGAATAATGAGGGAAACTTGTGTACTGCTATAAGTTACTTTAATATGAGACAAGTATGTGTAAAGTAATATATTACTTGTGAGTAGAATATGTTCAGTTAAATAATTTTATTATAACTATAAAGCCACTATTAAAATAACAGAATGATTTTATCTAATAATCCCACAGGACAAATATGTGTAATAATAAAAAATGCACCATCCAATGGGAATCAGAAAAAGAAGAAAAAGGAAACAAACACACAAAAACAGATCAAAAAATAGAAAACAAATTATAAGATTATATATTTAACTTAGCTTTTTTTTATTTTTCATAATGCACATTAGCTGTAAATGGTGTGAGCAAATCAGTTAAAACAGAAAGAAGACAAATTAGATCAAAATCTTGGGAATGTGGTCCTGAAGTCTGTGGTGATTTGGGGAACCAATGAAAGTTTTACACATCTGACAGTGTCCTCAAATCTCCAGGTTTTGGCTGTTCTTTCATCTGGACCACATCTTGGGATTTCTTGTGTAAATGGCCATCCTGAAAAGGGAAATAACTACAGTATGAGTCCTGTACTACATCTATCTTCCTCTAGGTGTAAATCATCTACAGGATGATGCTGGCCTCACAGAATAAGTTTGGGAGGATTCCTTCCCCTGCCTTTTTTGGGGGTAGGGTAGGGTAGGGATAGTTTCAGAAAGATATATGTTCACTCTTCTCTAAATGTTTGATAGAATTCACCTGTGAAGGCATTTGTTTATTAGGAGGTTTTTAATCTCAGTTTCAATTTCAGTACTTGTGATTAGTCTGTCCTTATTTTCTATTTCTTCCTGGATCAGTCTTGTGAGAGTGTTCATTTCTAAGAATTTGGTCATTTCTTCCGGGTGTGTTTTGGCATGCAATTGCTCATAGTAGTCTCTTATGATCCTTTGTATTTCTGTGGAGTCAGGCAGTCACCTTGACTTTAGCCAATGGACTACATCTTGGACTTCTGACATCTAAAACTCTTAAGATAGTAAATTTGCATTTTTCTATTCCAGTGTATTTGTGGCAATTTGCTATGGCAGCAATAGGAAACTAATACAGCTGTCATTCTAGTGTTTTCCCCAAACCTTCTTGAAATGTCTGCACTAATAAACCTTTTGCAGGAAAATTCAATCATGTCTCAACTTTCTCAATTCTTATGAGAAAGATTTACCACAAATAGCAGTGCTAATCTCTCTGATATCTCTGTCTTTGATTCTATGCAATTATCTTTCTCACCGCTTCTCTCTCTTTCTCTTTCTTATACACAAAAATAAAATTTACTTTTTTTATCCCAAGATTAAGCTCATTTCAACTTCTATTATTGATTAAAGTGACCATTAAGTCTTTTTAATTAAACCACCATAACATAGATATTACTTGCATTATTCATTGCCATATAACATATGTTAATGGATTTTCCATTGTTTCTTCCTATGTGTTTGTCTCTTACATTTCAACATGTAGAGACATTAGAATTGTTTGTTATATAAGTGCAATTCTGTTTGCCATTTATGTTTTCAATTTATTTTCCTGGATACATTTTGTTTTTGCAATTTCATTTTGATCTGAATTATTTTATTTTAAGATCTTTTAACAGCAACTATAAAAAGTATTATGCTATATCTTTTACACATAATGGAAAACTCGAATAAAAATAGGACATTTCATGCCCACAAAAAAGAAGGGTGAAAGAGTGACCAGGAAAACTACAAACATAATTTAAGGTACCCAGTTGTAGTTTGGTCTTATAACTGCAAACTGTTATAACCTGAATTTACCAGAGGCACAATCTCAACCCAGGGATTGAACCCAGGTCTCCTGGATTGCAAGCAGATTCTTTACCGTATGAGTCATCAGTGAATCCCCAAAAAATGAATGCACATTGCATTTTTGTTATTTATTTTTCTCTTCACATCATATCCATCTTTTTTCTTTTGTGATTTATCATTACCCTCACATTCTTATAACTATTTGTTCTCATTTTCCTGTCAGTGCACGTGATCATGCATGGTGATGGTGGTGGTTCCGTTGCTAAGTCGGGTCTAACTCTTGTGACCCAGTGGACTATAGCCCTCCAGGTTCCTCTGTCCATGGGGTTCCCCAGGCAAGAATACTGGAGTGGGTTGCCATTTACTTCTCCAGTGATCATGACTATCTTCCTTGAATTCTTATTTGCTTTGAGGAAATTTGACTGAATATTTCTTAACCCTCCTTAATTTTATCTGCCTTCACTTACCCTGTCTCTTATACACATCTAGATGTGTATAAGAGACAAGTATTATGCTATATCTTTTACACATAATGGAAAACTCGAATAAAAATAGGACATTTCATGCCCACAAAAAAGAAGGGTGAAAGAGTGACCAGGAAAACTACAAACATAATTTAAGGTACCCAGTTGTAGTTTGGTCTTATAACTGCAAACTGTTATAACCTGAATTTACCAGAGGCACAGAGCAAAGGGCACTTCTTTTTCAGGTACTTAGAGAGTGCAAAGAGTTCATATTAGGCCTTGTTGGACATAGCAAAAAACATGAGAATGTTAAAGCTTGATCTTCTAGCTAAAGCTTAGAAGACTGAAGGATGGAACTTTGATAAATTTTGCAAAAACTTCAAAATTGTCAGTCTGCTAGTTTTAGGTGAAAAGAGAAAACTATCTCAAACAGTTTCTTATGGATAATCTAGATAGATACATAGATCAATCACTCTATCTACCCACCTAAATCAAATTGAATTTACGTTGAGAAAGTTCATCACTATATATTAACTGCATTCATGAATAGATAAATTTTAAAGTATAATTATTATTATATTTTGGGAAAAGGACCTCTGATAATAGAGAAACACAGTTATGCCAGAGGAAACAGCAGTTAAGTAAGGTCCTTATCAGGCTAAATACCAATTTCAGGGCAGGTGAGTCTTTGTATATTATTGGTTGTTTATTATCATTAAATAGGTATTGTTCAGGGATCCAGTTTCTTGGTTCATTTATCATCATCATCTGAAGTAGATTATGGGTAATGATGGGTAAATATTCAGTGGTGATTTGGATTTGTGAGGATGTTTATTTGTCTGTTGAACATGAAATTTTGTTAATACAGTCATTTTTCAACCTCCCCCAAGTTGCAGTGATTTATATCATGTAGATTTTTTTAAGTGGAAATTAATTTCATGCCATCAATTTACTTTTCCACTGAGTAATTTAGGATAGAAAATATTACATTAAAATGTAAGAAGAAAATGAACTCCCAGAAAATAATTTAGCCATTTACTTGGACTTAATTTTTCCATTAAAGAAAACTTTTGAGTATACCAAAATACTTAATTTTGCATTAATAATAAGTTAAACATCCAAATATTGCATTTCTTCCCATCCTCATATGGATCTTTAATTAGGAAATATATATAATTTTGCCTATTTTATAACTCATATCAGTTGATATTCTTTTAAAGATGACTTTTGATATCAAATATGTTTGTAGAACCCTAAACAGAACATTTATCAGAGTAGATTTTTCTTTTAAGTTTTAAAAGTTATTGATTCAAAATAATAGAATTCTGCTTTTATTATGATGTTTATTTTTGCTATACAGAGATACACAAATGAGTTTTGAGATCCATTTCATTCATTGAATTAACAGCAGAAGTATTTCAGAAAACAGAATATCAACTTGCTATTTAGACTTTCTCTATTCATAACATTGATTTTATCTAAAAACTTATTTTATTTAATTTATATCTCATTTCATTACGCACTATTTTATCTACATGCATGTGTGTTCAATCACTCAGTGGTGTCTGACCCTTTGTGATCCCGACTGTAACCCACCAGGCTACTCTTTCCATAGAACTTAACAGGTGAAAATACTGGAGTGGGTTGCCATTTCCTATTCCAGGGGATCTTCCCAACCTAGGAATTGAATCTGCATCAGTCCCTTTTTATCTGACTTACCCAATTATAGAATAAACTTAATAGAACATATCTATTAAAGCAAAAAGTGTGCATCATACCCATGGAGAAGACAGAAGCATAATTATAGATCCTCCTCTGTAAAAATGCTGTATATTATCAGTTTACCAGTGAAGTACTTGAGGGCCATGGAAAGTGAGAAAATTATTAAGGATTAATTAAACAGATGTCAAAACAAATGCAGTGCTTCTCAGATCATGCTAGAGCCTCTATATGTGTTTCTTGCTGTAATTGCTTATCTCAAACACACATAATACCATTACTCTTTAATGTCTTACGCTTATATTAGAGGCTTAAAATGCATCTCTCTTAGAAAAACCACATATATACTGCCCACAAAAATAGAGGTTTCAAAAAATAAAATGGTTTCAGAAAAAGAAACTGCTTTCCTGTTATAGATAACAATCTCAAGACTTTGAAGAAATCTGGGAGGTAATCTTTCACAGTCTTAACATGAATTTGAGCAAGTCACAGCTCTATGCCCTTTCAGACACTTGATGAGGATTTTTAGTGATGGGGAGACCCACTTTCACATGAGGTATCCTCAGTACCATTAGGTTGCACTTTAGTGCTTATTTCTAATAGTCTCAAGTCCATTACCATTCCCGTTTCTATTCTCAGGTTGAATTCTAAATAGTTATAAGATATTGCTTAGAAAGCAGATATGTGCAGTACACATCTCTATTATCTTAGTTCTGGACACTAAGCATTTATTAATATAACCAGAAAGTTTATCACCTCTTTTTTCTAAAATCATATTATAATCTGCTAATAATTGTATATATCTTCTTGAACCGTCAATCTGTCATCAACTATATTCTCTATTCCTATTATATTGTTGTTATTAAACTGCTCAGTAGTATCTGATTCTTTGTGACACCATGGTGTAGCACTCCAGGTTTCCCCGTCCTTAACTATCTTCCAGAGATTGTTCAGACTTATGTCCTTTGAGTTGATGACTCCTATTATATAAATTCATACAATTTTCTTATTACACTTCCCTACATTCAGCATGTATAGAATGTTACCCTTCATTACAAGTCTATAAGTTTATTAAAAAGTAAATGGCATTCTATATACGCTCATCCCTGTCAGAAGAACCTCTGACGTTGGAAGTAATTCTAAGATGTGGTGCATAAAAGAACTGACTATTGCCATGTTGAAACGAAGGAACTTGACAAAACATAAGCTAGAAGGTGAATCTCAGGAAGCCTAGTTTTGGAGTTGAGCAGATTAATCTGGGGAGATGTGATATCCTTGGAAACTTAGTAAAGATGGAAAAATAGAAAATATCTCAAATATATATATATATATATAAAGAAAATTGGAAAAGTAAAACCCAAAAGCAAACTTCATAGCTATTAAAAGTTACTGCAGTAAATTAGAACATGATAATTAAAATTTGTCAGTTGAGAAAATACTCTGAAACAGTCTCAACATAGAAGAAAGCTCTAATACAACAATTCAGCGTGAATAAAGTAAAATTGAACAATCTACTGAGAATGTGGGTAGAGGAGACCATAAATTCAAAAAACTAAGAATAAAAAAGACAAACTACAACAAGTATATGGATGATCATATTATTATATACAGAGCCTTGGGTGGGTATGAGGGACAGAGGCTATAGTTTCCCAATTCAAAGAAATCAGGTTTGGACTTATGACTTGGTCTGGCAAAATAATTGTGAACAAAATCTATATCACCATCTTAAAGAAGAGGTATTAAGAGCTAAAATCTAGGCCTCTGTTCTCTATTTTACCGTACACCATAATAATGGATAGTGTCAACTCAAGATTGTCCAGACATTCTCAGCTTTTAGTGGAAGTAAAATACACAGGTTCAAAGATGAATGGGTCTATATAGGCACAAAGAAACTGCTCAGTATGCTCTTTAATTGTTTTGCTATCTCTTTCTCCATGCGTATCCATGAACCCTTGTGGTGTTTTCTCAGCCAGTTAATGGAGAGGAAAGGACAAGCCTGTTTTACCAAAGGATCTGACTGTACTCTGTGAGGGCAAAGTTGCTCCACTTAGATGAGACTGTGAAAAATAATGATGGTGAAAACTTTTCCCATTGAGAAGGACTCCAGATGATAAAACTATACACACATGCACACACACACACACTCACACACACACATAGACACAGTTTCCCCTTTCCAGAGATACATGGAAATCAGATGATAAGATGAAGCTCCATAAACACCACCACTTTCAAGGAACTGGTTCTGGGTGAAAAGTGAAAGTGAAAAGTGTTAGATGTTCAGTCCTGTCTGACTCTTGCCACTGCATGGATTGTAGCCCACCAGGCTCCTTTGTCCATGGAATGCCCCAGACAAGAATACTGGAGTGGGTTGTCATTCCTTTCTCCAAGAGATCTTCTCAACCCAGGGATTGAACCCAGGTCTCCTGGATTGCAAGCAGATTCTTTACCGTATGAGTCACCAGTGAATCCCCAAAAAATGAATGCACATTGCATTTTTGTTATTTATTTTTCTCTTCACATCATATCCATCTTTTTTCTTTTGTGATTTATCATTACCCTCACATTCTTATAACTATTTGTTCTTATTTTCCTGTCAGTGCACGTGATCATGCATGGTGATGGTGGTGGTTCCGTTGCTAAGTCGTGTCTAACTCTTGTGACCCAGTGGACTATAGCCCTCCAGGTTCCTCTGTCCATGGGGTTCCCCAGGCAAGAATACTGGAGTGGGTTGCCATTTACTTCTCCAGTGATCATGACTATCTTCCTTGAATTCTTATTTGCTTTGAGGAAATTTGACTGAATATTTCTTAACCCTCCTTAATTTTATCTGCCTTCACTTACCTGTTTCATTAAATTTTATTTGATGGATGCATCAGTCCATTAGGGCTGCCATACAAATACCACAGACTGGGTGGCATAAGGAACAGAAATGTATTTTCTCATGGTCTATAAGGCTAGAAGTCCCAGATCAAGGTGCTAGCTGACTCAGTTTCAGAAAGATCTCTCTTCCTGGTTTGCAGATGGCTACCTTCTTGCTCTGTCCTCATATGATCTTTTCTCTGAATTCACAGAGAGAAGATGAAATGTCTGGACTCTTCTTATAAGGAGGCTAATACTATCAGTTCAGGGATTCACCCTTATGAACTCATGTAATCTTTATTTTTTCCTTATAGACCCCCATCTCCAAATACATTTGGGAGGCCATAACAGAAGACTCAGCAGTGGCTCAGGCAGCAAGTCTCTATTCTAATATTCTGTTGTACAATATATTGTTTTAGTTGCTAAGTCTTGTTAAACTCCTTTGTGACCCCATGAACTGCACTGCACCAGGCTCTTCTGTCCATGGAATTTCCCAGGTAAGAATACTAGAGTGGGTTGCCATTTCCTTCTCCAGGGATCAAACTCTTGTCTCCTGTCTTGAACAAAATTCTTTACCACTGAGCCACCTGGGTCACCCTCTGAGATACAATAGAATCTGATTATTTAAGACATGGGATAACATAAAATCAGAATCCTAAACTTTGCTGTATTGAAGTCTATTCCAAAAAATCCATGAGTTTATTTTGCTCTTACAAGTTTCATCTTATATACTTATCTTCCTACAAAGGAGAACATATATTTTGCTATTCAAAGTAAATTTTCCACAAATATTTGTAAACATTTCCCACTAAGGAATTATTACAAGTGCAGAACATGTATCTCAGTTATAGGAAAGTTTATTTTTAAAATAATTGTTAATGTAGCAATAGAAGATACTGTGTCAAATATTTGATTAAAATATAACATTTGGAGAATCTTCTGCATGTTTTAAAATGCAACATATTTTATAATTGTGGTAACTGTTGAAATTAAACAATCAAATTTCTGCACAAACATCTAAAATTTAAAAACAAAATAATAAGAAAATAAAATTACTGCACGATACCATCTGCTTTCTGCATAATGTGCCAAATCATAATTTGCAGAAAAAAATTGTTTCCAAGCTACATAATTAAACTTTAAAACAAAAGGACTTCATTTATAAAATACTAATGCTGACTTGGATGTTATTGGCAATAACTGTAGGTGTTGTGAGGAGGAATAGAACAATGTAGAAGAGACTATATCACAGATAGTTCTCAAAGCATCTGCTACATTCCCTGGTTGCTCAGATGGCAAAGCATCTGCCTGCAGTGCAGGAGACCTGGGTTCAATCCCTGGGTTGGGAAGATCCCCTGGAGAAGGAAATGGCAACCCGCTCCAGTATTTTTGCCAGGAGAATCCCATGGATGGAGGAGTCTGATAGGCTACAGTCCATGGGGTCACAAAGAGTCGGACACGACTGAGCGACTTCAGTTTCAAAGTCACTGTACAGAAACAACTAGATTATATGTATTTTACTAGTAGTGGTATAAAGGACTAATGTCCAAGCTCATGCCGCTCACTGTACTGCAGGCAATAAATTGATGGCTGAATTGCTAGAGCAAGGAAGAGAAACTTTACTCAGCAAGCCAGCAGACCAAGAGAACTGTGGACTGAAGTCCTCAAGAACCACCTTTCCCAGGTTAAGAACTTGTTTCTTTACAGAGCAAAGAGGGAGGCCCTGAGGAGGAAAAGTAATAAAGGCGAGTTGTTTCAGTCATGTCCGACTCTTTGCTACCCCATGGACCAGGTAGCCCACCTAGCTGCTCTGTTCCTGGGATTCTCCAGCAAGAATGCTGGAGTGGGTTGTTATCTTGCCATTTCCTCCTCCAGGGAATCTTCCTTACCCAGGGATCGAACCCGCCTCTCTTACGTCTCCTGTATTGGCAGGTAGGTTCTTTACCACTAGCACCACCTGAGAAGTACCACCTCTCAACACCTCCCCCTGCCGCAACAAAAAAGAGCCCATAAATGTTTGCAAGTATTTCCTGGCTTAAGCCAGATTCCAGAAGGGGATATGTTCATTTCTTTTCCCATGCAAGCCATTCATAGGTGGGCTGGATCAGGATGTTTCCTGTGAGCTGAGCATAAGAATTTTAGCTTAACCTTCAGGCACTGGAGGCAGAGTTCCTGGAAATGGTCCATTTTGTATACATTAAACCAGGGGTCCCCAACCCCACGGTCAGACTGATACCAGACTATTGTGTGTTAGGAACTAGGCTGAACAGTAAGAGGTGTGTAACAGGCAAGTGATTGATCAAAGCATTTTCTATGTTTAACAGCTAGTCCCCATCTCTCACATTACTACCTGAACTTCACCTCCTGTCAAATCAGCAATAGCAACAGATTCTCACAGAAGCACAGCCCCTACCTTGAACTGTGTATGTGAGGGAGCTAGGTTGCTGGCTCCTTATGAGAACCTAATGCCTGATGATCTGATTCTGCATTACGGTGAGTTGTATAATTATTTCAATATACTTGTTAGTTGCTAAGTTGTGTCTGACTCTTTTGGGACTCCATGAACTATAGCTTGCCAGTCTCCTCTGTCCATGGGGTTTCCCAGGCAAGAATACTGGAGTGGTTTGCAATTTCCTTCTCCAGAGGATTTTTTTGATCTAGAGATCGAACCCAACTCTCCTCCATTGGCAGGTAGATGCTTAACCACCAAGCCACCAGGGAAACCATTATTTCATTAACCATCACAATCGAATAATAATAGAAATAAAGTGCATGATAAATGTAATGCACTTGAAGCCATCTCCCCCTCAGTCCATGGAAAAATGTCTCTCCTGAAACTGGTCCCTGATGCCTAAAACGTGGGGGGCATGGCCTTAAACTACAGGCATCAACTGGTGAGTGACTAACTTGCAACAAGAACAAAGGTTAAAGTAAAAGAAACAGATCCAATATGAAGTCAGACTTGTTCTTCCCTGTCACACTCATCTCATTTTTAAATTTACATATTTTCAAATGAAATGAACCCATGGAAATACATAAAAATGCATTAAGACAAAGAAGGCAAGTAGAAGATGTTTCTGACAAACCTCTCTGTATTGTTTCTTAATGTTTTAAGAACAGTTATCTTGTGCTTTGCCTTTAAATTTTGTTTAGTAAGCTCCTCTCCTAGGTTACATTTTTATATTTATTTAATTTTTTCAGCCTAATTCTGGATTGCTTTCAGAGAAAATGTGTAACGTTCAGGGAGGAAGAAATCTTAATGCATGGAGGTCAATAACTATGTTGAAGTCAGCTAGAACATCCTGGCTCACAGTAATATAGCTCTATTTCACGGAACATTTATTATTACAACAACTAAATATGGAATTGCTTCAGCCTGGTGAAATTGATAGAATACCTCCTGTAAATATTAATAACTTCACAGTCTTCATCTCGCACATACATTTCCCTTGATACCCTTGAATTTGTTAAAAGTATTTTTAGAATTGGTACCCCATGGTGGAAAGCATACACTTAGTGTGGATTCTAAGTGAAATTATTACAAAAGCTTTTTCAAATCCCTAAGTATTTTATGAGATGTCACAAGACACCAGGAGTCATTCTGGGTTTCCCTTCAAAGAATTCCCCTTGCTTGTCATCTGAAATTGAGTGTGCTTTCTCGCAAGTGCATTGTCATTGATGAGTATATGATACTTTATTTATGTTTATTTTCATAATTTTATTTCTTTCTGATGGAGAACTCACACAACAACAAGTACTTATTTCAACAAACCCATGGAAATATACATATACCCAGAGCATATGTTGTTACTATGGTTATAAATAATGAAAGAACCTTTGACGGGTTATTTTTAAATACACCCTCATATCTATTCCGATGCTAGGAATTATATATAAATTTTTTCAATGAATTTTTATTATATCTGAATTTACTGTATATTTGCAGATATATAAGGCTTCCCTGGTGGCTCAGTGGTAAAAAAATAAACATAAAAACCCTTCTGTAATGCAGGAGATGCAGTTTTGGTCCCTGAATCAGGATGATCCCCTGGACAGGGAAAAGGAAACCTACTCCAATATATTTGCTGGGAAAAATCCCATGGACAGAAGAGGCTGGTGGGCTACAGTCCACAGGGTCTCAAGGAGTTGGACATGACTGAGCCACTGAGAACATGCTGCAGCTGTACATGTGCACCTGCAAGCACACACATACTCTGGCATACATACATATAAACATGATAGAGATGATAGATACAGACACAATGTAGATTATAGGAAACAAAGCTATGTATCTTATTTTACACTTCAAAGCTAAGAAATGACAGTTCAGTTCAGTTCAGTCGCTCAGTCGTCTCCGACTCTTTGCGACCCCATGAATCGCAGCACGCCAGGCCTCCCTGTCCATCACAATCTCTCGGAGTTCACTCAGACTCACGTCCATCGAGTCAGTGATGCCATCCAGCCATCTCATCCTCGGTTGTCCCCTTCTCCTCCTGCCCCCAATCCCTCCCAGTGTCAGAGTCTTTTCCAATGAGTCAACTATTCTCATGAGGTGGCCAAAGTACTGGAGTTTCAGCTTTAGCATCATTCCTTCCAAAGAAATCCACAGGGAGAACATATATTTATTACTGTTGTATGCATTAATATACATAACATGTTTATTCAAAAGTTATATGCCATTGTAAGCAGAAAAACATTTCCACTTGTTATTTTTAAAGTAAATTTTAACACATTTATCCAAAACATATGACTTGAGCTTGGATTGGAATGGAAATGGACTTTTTTCAGTCCTGTTGCCACTGCTGAGTTTTCCAAATTTGCTGCCATACTGAGCGTAGCATTTCACAGCATCATCTTTGGGAGTGGAAATAGCTCAACTGGAATTCCATCACCTCCATTAGGTTTGTCTGTAGTGATGCTTCCTAAGGCCCACTTGATTTCACATTCTAGGATGTCTGGCTCTAAGTGAGTAATCATACCACTGTGGTTATCTGGGTCATGAAAAATTTTTTATATAGCTCTTCTGTGTATTCTTGCTACTTCTTCTTAATGTCATCTGCTTCTCATAGGTCCATACAGTTTCTGTCCTTTATTATGCTCATCTTTACATGAAATGTTCCCTTGGTCTCTCTAATTTTCTTGAAGAGATCTCTAATCATTTGCATTCTATTGTTTTCCTCTATTTCTTTGCATTGATCACTGAGGAAGGTTTTCTTATCCCTCCTTACTATTCTTTGGAGGTCTGCATTCAAATGGATATAGATTTTCTTTTCTCCTTTGCCTTTAGCTTTTCTTCTTTTCTCAGCTATTTGTAAGACCTCATCAGAGAACCATTTTGTCTTTTTACATTCCTTTTTCTTGGGGACGATCTCGATCACTGTCTCCTATACAGTGTTACAAACCTCCATCCATAGTTCTTCAGACATTCTACCCAGGGTGCTCAGGGTCACCTGGGAGGAGACGGCAGGAGGGGAGTAGGGAGGCGGACTGACGCCCGCCTGGCCGGAGTGGCCGAGAACCTTTTGAATTCAATGCAATGGCGTTAAGAGCAGAGTGTCCACTTCTGCCCATGGCTGGGTGAGTCTGGACTCTCAACAGCCGAGATGAAAACACAGCCTGAGCACCTGCACACTCGGCTCGTCTCTGGATTGCACTGCGGACCATCGGTTCTACCAGCTGACACACTTGGGCAGGAAAACAATTCCGTATTGAATGCTATTGTACAGTATCACTGGATGCCATTTTTCTACACTCAGAATGGTTTTCATATATCCGTTTTCTTTACTACATCAGCGTAAAGCTGCCAACTGCCCTTTCTTGGGAAGAACTGTCCTTTATTCTGAAATTTTGTCCTTGGTGTTAAAATGTCCTTTCTTATAGGAAGTGATGGGGGATAGCAGATACCAGTTATTTTTTCAATAATGTCCTTACTTTGGCAAAATAAAAATGGCTAACCCCATGTCTGGCCTCCAAGTCCTTCTGGAAATCGTACTGGTTTGTGAAATTGAAGAGGCCGGGGATCTCTGCTATGAGGAAAAAGAAAGGAGCAGGAACCGCACCAAGCCATAGGATTGCACACAAACATCTCGGACAGGCCTGTAAACAGAGGCCAGGCCACCTCCATGCAGCCATCCACCCGTGCCAGCATCAACGGGGGCTGCCCCAGGGAGACCATGTGACTCTAGCCATGGTGGTGGAGGGTGTGGGGGGGGGTTCCCTGGCTGGAGAACAGCTGGGATTGTTCCGAGGCCTCCTCATGAATATGCAAACACAGATTGATTTGTTTCCCTTGGGCACGTGTTATTATTCACAAATATTAATTAGTCTCCAAATACCACCTGTTCCTACAGCTTCCTCTCCACTTCCTCCCTGGGCCAGGACCCTGGCTCCCAGGGGGGCCTGGGGCCCCAGAATGGATGTTAGCAGAAAGCGGGGCATGCAGGGCCCCAGGGAGCGGCCGGGCAAGGGGAGAGGCCAGTGCCTGGGCAGGAGGAATGTGAGGGCGGGCAGCGCGGTGAGCTGTCTATCTCCTCACCGGCGGGCAGCTAACCGAGCCCCTTTGTCACGTCCCGGACACCTCACCGCGTGGTACTGCAGCAGCGGCCGCGGAGGCGGAAACGGGCCTCGTTACACTTGGGAAGGGAAAACCAACGTGTTTCCAACTCTCACCGAACCAACCACCAGATTAAGACGGGAGTAAATCAGTCTCAGCCGAGCCGTGACCTCGGCTCCGAGCAAGGAGGCAGCCAGCAGCAGGCCGCCTTTGCTCCTCCAGCTAGCTGGTCAGGGTCTAGGAGCACAGCCAGAATCAGCCGTCCCTCCCCAGGAAGCTGGGACCCTGACCCCCTGCTGCTGCTGCTAAGTCACTTCAGTCGTGTCCGACTCTGTGCGACCCCAGAGATGGCAGCCCACCAGGCTCCCCCGTCCCTGGGATTCTCCAGGCAAGAACACTGGAGTGAGTTGCCATTTCCTTCTCCAATGCATGAAAGTGAAAAGTGAAAGTGAAGTCGCTCTGTCATGTCCGACTCTTCTCGACCCCATGGACTGCAGCCCACCAGGCTCCTCCGTCCGTGGGATTTTCCCGGCAAGAGTACTGGAGTGGAGTGCCATTGCCTTCTCCGGGCAGCCCTCAGCAATGCAGGCTCCTCTGTGAACGGAGGGGGAGCCTAGGAAGACTGTGCCAGGGTCACTGGGGGAGGCACGAGCTCCATCAGAGGCTTAGCTCTGGGGGCAGGAGACCAAGGGGCCAGCAGAGGCACCTTTCCAGCTATAACTCCTCGGCCACCAGCCCTCTGGCCTCCTTCCCTGGGGAGTGGAGCCTTCCCTGGGTTAATGTTCACCAACGTGGTGCCTCCAGGCCTCTGCACTCATTGTTCTCTCTACTGGAAAAAACGCCTTCTCCTGGCCCCGCCACCTACTCACCCACCAGAACTCAGTTCCAGTGGCCGAACAGTGCGGATCTTCCCTGAGTGGCCCTCCTTAGTTTTCCAGATTTGTACAGCACAGAGAAGGCAGCAAAAAGTGGCACAGACCTGTGCTTCTCAATCCAGGGAGGTCTTGCCTCACGATGGGATATCAGGCAACGTCTAGAGACAGTTCTGATTGTCTGATGGGGGAGGGGGTAAGTGCTACTGGCACAGTAGGAAGAAACGAGGGATACTGCTGGACACCCTACAATTAACGGGTCAGCCCCCCAAAATTACTGGTCCAAAATGTCAACAATCCTGAGGCTGAGAAACCCCAATGTGGACAGCAAGATCGTTCCCTGATGTCCCCTAGGTCCTGCCCTGGTCCCTGCCCCAGAACCCAGTCCCTATGACCCAGCCCCAAGACCCCAAGGTATGCTTGACTCTTACATTAGCTGAACCTAGGCCTCTGGATCTCAAGGCATCTTGCCCACCCCCTCCCAGTCAGTCTTGCCTCCAGAAGCCCAGCCACATAGCACACCTTAGTCCTAGCCCTTCGCATATGCCATCAACAAGTGCCCTCCCCAGAGGACAGAGGGGCTCCATGTTCAGGCCCCTTTTCTGGTGATACTGGGCTCCCAGGAAGGTCAGACCCATAACAGGTGGATGGACAGGTGATGGGTATCCCCATACCCACCCTCCCAATCTGACCTTTCCTACCAGTGACACAGCCTTGCCCCCGCATCTTCTACAGACGCCCAAAGCCCACCTCACCACACACAGGGCCTGGCCCCCAGCAGACGCCCGATACGTGCTCATTTCCTCCCCTCCCTAGGCCAAACCCATCTCTTTCTCAGACCTCTTCACTGGCTATCATGCAGAACTGTCCAGGGGGCCTACTGGGCCCTGAGCCAGAAGGCAGGGTGATGAACAGGACAGTCATGGGCTCTGCCTTCAGGGCACTCGTAGAGGACTCAGACTCAACCGGAGCCCATCCTCCCCAACCCCTCCTCCAGGTCCCCACCTCAGTGACGAGCACCACCGTGACCAGTCACCCAAGCCAGCCAGGCCTCCTCCAATTCTCCCTTTTCCTCATCCCACCTATGCAGCTGGTCAATACGTTTGAATGTGTCTTGCCTCCATCCCAACAAACACCACGTTAGGAAGATCTCATCAGCACCCATGTTTTCAGTGGGCTTCCTGCCTCTGGTCACTCCCTTCCAGCCCCTCCTGCACACAAACCAACGCTCCCTTCAGTTTCCAGACATGCATAGCCGATCAAGGCCCTCAGCTTTGCTGATTTTAGCCCACAGTAGCCATGCAGATAATGTTTCATGAATGAACAAATGAATGGGAAAATGGGCGGATGAATGTGCAGATGCAGGTTCTCTGATTAAGAACGTTCAGTGCCTTCGTATCACGCTCAGGAGAGTCTTTAGTCTGACATCCAAGGCCCAACACACTTCAACAGCAACCAAACCCTCCAACTTCATTCCCTGCAACTCTGCTCTGGGCTTCTAGCAGATAGAGAGAAGTCGATTTCAAAGAGACATGGAAGGGTGGGCCCCAGATCTTGTGAGGATCCTGCTCTTTCTTCCACAACCTACAGTCAACAGGAACAGTCTTTTCTATAGAAACATGGTGAATGGGAAGCACAGAGATCCTGGTGGAAGTCCTGCAATGTTACCCTGAAGCCTATTTCACACCTACAGCAGCTGACAAGCTGTATATCATTCCCCAGCCACCTCCACCACCCACTCCAGCCAGAGACTCGAGCGCCATCCGCGACACCTCCCCCCGCCCCCGCCTCCTGCCCCACATTCAACCCTTCACCATGTCCTGTCTACTTGGCCTCCCTAAATAGCACTCGGATCCCTCCTCTCCACCGCCACTGCTGCCTTCCTTGTCCGGGCCTCCACTACCTCTCTGCCACACGCACCCTGCATCACCATGTCCCCTAGTGACAATCCTTTCACGGCTCTCCACCAGTCTGAGTCGAAATCTGAACTGCCCAGCCTGGCCCTCCGCGCCCCTACCCGGCTGGACACTCACCAGGTTTTCGCTCACTCACGCCAGTCACTCTTGGACAAGCAGCACTGAGGGCAGGGCACTGGGGCCTCCGCTCCTTCCTGGAAAGAGGGAAAAGGATGAGGAAACACTGAGAACAGCACCACAGCAGAGCATGTATTGACACAGAAAGACATTCAAAATGTGCTGCTTAGGCAGGGGCGGAAAGAGCAGGTTACGGGACTGTTCAAGCAGGACGATCTCCATTTAGTGAAAATGCCCATCTCTTCGCTTCATTCACTCACTCCTTCCAGGCTCCTGAGCACCTACTATGTGCCAGCCTTTCTGCCAGGCACCCTGTATAGGGCCGTGAACAACACAGACCAAGCCCCTGACCTCAGGAGAAAAACTTGTGTCCAAACTCCTTAGCGTGACCTTCCAGCACAGCAGTTCTGCCCGCCCACCTCTGCAGCCCCACCTGGCCGTGCTCCCTTGCCGGCCAGCCGGCCTGACAATTTCCTCTTCTGATCCTCCACGTGCCATATTCTTACAGTCTCTCAGCCTTGCCTGTGCCCTGCTCCACTGCCAGGACTGCACTCCCCACCTGTTCTAGCCAGTGATCCTTCGGCTCTCAGAGCCAAGGGCACTTTCTCAGGGAGGCCTTTCAGGATGTCCCAGGCTACACACTTGGACCTTGCCTCAGAGCAGTGACCACAGATGTGATGATTTATTTACTCAATTGCTGAGTGGCCGCTGAGTCACAACCATAATAAGCTTGGTGCGTGCCAGCTCAGCTCCAGGTCCGCAGCTCCCGGCAGAAGGCCAGCGCATAGTAGGTGCTCTGTCAATATATGCTGACTGGGCAGATGGACGCATGAATGAGCTCACAGAAAACAGCCCAACCTGGGGAGAACCGCGCCAGCATCCATGGAGCCCTCAAAGGAGCTTCAGAAGCAATGTTTATTTTTGACTCTGTGCTGCTCTATAATTTCTAAAATGAAGGTGTGCCCCTGGATGCCTCTTCACACACACAGTGTCAGGGCCCGGCCCCGTCCTTCTGGAACCATTATTGAGCCCCTACCTGGCGTGGATCCCCTCCTGGGTGGGGGAAGGGTCTGATCTGCCCATAGCTCTCACAGCCCCCTCCCCACTGCTCAGCAGCCATCTCCCCGCTGCCCACGCCACTCGGGCCACACCTTGCACGCGTTTCTCCTCGGTCTCACGCCGCCACGCACACAGGGATCCTGCCCCACACGGCAGTTCCACCCTGGCTCCTCCCCAGACGGACCCATAGGACAGGGTCAGGGAGCCCCCAAGGCCAACCCCCCACACCTGGCACCTGGGAATCAGCCTCACTTGAGACTGACCACCTCTGCAACACAGGGGATGTCCTCAGGCCGGAGGCCCATCCTGACTGTCCAGGACAGGCCTGGCCAGCCCAGGACCATTCATGCTGACCCTGAAGCTCACATCCTCTCCTACCTCCACTGCCCCCTCCTCCAAGAACCCAAAGCCCTGGGCCTCGGGATGGTCACACGCTTTCTGCCCCCAGCCCACTGGCTTCTCCACAAAGCTCCCTGTGGCCCCTGCTCCCAGCACACAGGCTGCCAGGTGGGTCTGGCCAGACAAACCAGCTTCCATGTCCCAAACTCAAAGGCCCGTTTGTCTGGGGATGCCCACTGGGGCCGGGCGTGAAGCTGTCAGCTCCACCGTTGTTCAGAGACCCTGGGGCAGAGTCCGAAGCAGAGAATGGGGAGGGTCCCCAAGCCAGCTGCACTATGACCACGCCCAGGGCCACACCAGGAGCCCTGGGCCTGGTGCTTGGACCTAAGCTGAGCAGGAGCCACACCTGGATAGAGGGGGATATGCCCCGAATGGCCTGGAGGTGGGTCAGAGGACAGACAAAGCAGGCAGAGAACCTTGCACGGGGAAAGACCCGGAAGCACACACAGGGTTCCAGAAGAGCTAGAACAGCACCTGGCACCACCAGTGCCCAAGACAACCTAAGAGAGTGCTCAGAATCACCCGTCAGGGTCACCTGCAGCGCTCCCAGAACCACCCCAGACACGGCATCAACCAGGGCTGCTGGGCACACCCAGGAGACCAACGGGAGAGCTATTCAGAAGGGGCCTGGCTGGTACCGGACCCAAGTTAGGAATCACCAGCTGGCACCCACAAAGGCCTCAGGAGCGAGATTGGCATTTGTGACCAGGATCAGGTGAGCAGGCCTTGGCACCAAGCCAGGGCTGGCCCCTGGCAGGGCTCTCTGTCATCTGCCAAGTCTGGAAGCCGGCCTGGCAGCAGGGCCAGAAGCAAGCTGAAGTCTGGAGGAGCACGGACACTTCTCTCAAGCGGCCCCCAGGCAGCCCCCGTGGCTGCACCAGAACAGTCCCCAGAAGCAGCTGCAACACTGCCAAGGAACCAAAACCACTGTTCACAGATCTGAACACTGGGGAGAGTCTGGGTGCACCTGGACCTCAGAGGCAGACACCTCACCTGAGGCCCAGGGCCAGGGCAGGTGGGGAGACAGGGGACCCAACACGCTGAGGCTGCCCCTTCTCAGAATCCCCTTCCCCCTGCTCCCAACGACTCTTCCCCAGGGCTTCATCCTCGAGTCTTCTCACACTAGCCCACCTGAACATCAGATGCACCTGAGCAACACGCATGATCCCAGCGATGGCATGAGGGCTGAGGGCTGAGAGCTAGGCACTCTCCAGTCTGCGGACCAAAGCTCAGAACTGCAGCTACTTTAGGTGAGCAGATTGCCAAAGAGTTTTAAAAGCCCGTCTCACTGTGATTCTGATGGGGTGGGTTTGCACCGCCCCCTCTGATGATTATTACAATAAGAACTGCTAACTGAGACAGCAATACTTACTAGATGCCAGGCCCTATTCTAAGCACTTTTTGCATATTAACTTCAATCTTCTAACCACCGCACAAGATATGGACTTCTGCTATATCCATTTTGACAAAAGGGAAAACAAATTCAGAGATGTTAAGCAACTTGCTCAAGGTCACATTGCTATCAAGTGGTTTTGAACCAGCAGTTTGAAACTAGTGTCTGCACTTTTTACCAGTGAGGCTGTCTTCTCTTGGGCACAGCTCTACACGCTCTCATATAACTCTCCATCCTTCCTCAGACTTCTCCCGCGAGCTCCAGATTCTCACACACATCTCCCTCCTAAAAGAACCCCTCATTCCACCCACAAATGCTCCAAGCATCTCAAAGGCCAACAGGTCAAACCATGAGCTTATTATCTGCCTCTCCCCAAATCCACCTTTCATCCCCAAGTCCCTGGCTCAGTGAAAGCCCTATCTAGTCACTCCCAGGAATCTAGACCCCTTCCTCTCCCTCACTCCCACATCTAATAAATCATCCTGTCCTAATAAATGTGTGCCTTCTAAATGGCTCCATGCTACCAAACCACCATTTTCTCTCATCTGACTTACCTTTACCCTTCTTCTCACTGGGTACCCTGTTTCTATTTACTTCCCGCAGCCATAGAATCCTCTTCTGGAAACATGAATCTGATCACAGAACATTCCACACACCCCTCCCTCTCATTCAAGCTTTAATTATTTGGTGTTTCCCTTTTGTGTCTCAGAGTAAAGTCATAGTTACTTAACAGGGCATTAGATTTGCTCTTTCTCTGAACACGCCACAAGTGGTAAGACCTCTGGGTGTTTAGACATACTTTTTTTTTTCCCGCTCGGAGTGCCTTTTCTTCAGTTGGAAAACTCCTATTCATCCCTCAAAACCCAATTCAGATAGCCCATTTTCTTTGGGACTCATCTCGTCTTGATCGCTGAACTTGTGGTGAACTCCTCCAATCTTCTAGCCTCAGTTCAGAATGGCGGCTGCTTTAGGTGAAGTTGATGCTGGGCTTAACCTTAGCAGTTCCTAAGAAGTGGGCTGCCTCCTCTACACAGCAGTTCGTCCCATAGGAAGCATGGCAGCCCAGCTGAAAGTGCCTGGCCCAGAGTCTGGCACACAGTCAGCAATCAATAAGAGGTTACCGAACTGCTCTGCATTCTCATGATGCAGTCTATTCCCCCAGGGACCATGAGCTTCTCAACGGCAGGGCCCTGGCTGCAAGCTTGGTCCAAGCACACAGCAGTATCAGTCACACCGGAAGCAATCACCACTGCTGCTGATACACTGCCACACAGGGGATTCCCACGACAGCCTTCGCAACCAGTGAGGGTTAGACGACCTCTTCCATTTCCTAGGGAGTGAAACTGAGACTCAGGGAGAACGGGATCTCCCCAAGGTCTCAAACTGGAAAGTGGAGGGGCTGTAGCGTGTGTCACAGCCTCTGTAGGAAGAGGTCTGGGTCCTCTCTCCTGCTGACTGTACTGGACTTCCACAGTCAGGACTGACGAGAACAAGACTGGAGGGAGCACAGAGAGCAAAGGCCGGCATTTTGCTGCACATAAATATAGCTCCCAAGGAAAGCAGCCAGGCTGCTCTTATTGCATCGCTCCCCCTCTCCCCGAAATCCCCTCCCCAAGTGCTTCACCAGCACCCAAACCTAGCCTGCTCCCCTAGAAGCCAGGACACCACACACACGCTCACTATGTGCACAAGGCTGACCAGAGGGGAGGCCAGGAGCTGCAGGAGGAAGGAGAGAGGAAGAAATTATATGAAAACTATTTCCTTTGTAAAGGGAGAAAAGAGAGAAGAGGAAGAGCAAGGAAAAAACAGAACTACAGAGATGTTTCCAATGACAAGGGGAGACTAAGCAAGCAAAAGTGTATGAGAAAATGTGTGCACAAGGAAGCACGAGGCTGCACATGTACACACACCCTTCCTAGGCTGTGAACAGGGGAGCAGTGAAAGTGTAAGCAAGCACACAGGCTGGGACATGGGCGTGCAAACACAGCAGATTTTGGAGCTCTGGCTGCTGCGCAGGCCCAAGTGTGCAAATGAGAGGGCACTGGGGAGACAAGTGGATATGGAGTGGAGGTGGGGGTGGAAGGGTGAGCTGAGTGTGGAAACAGGGGGTTGTGAGTGTGTGGCCTGGGCTGGGGCTGCGGATGTTGGGGGGTTGTGCTTGGGGAGGCTCACCTACTCCTTCCTGAAGCCCTAGGCTCAATCATACCATCAGTGAAAAACTGGGATTTTCTTGCTCCCTGAAGCAAGAATTAATAAGGAGCCAAACACAGAATTGCTCTGGATCCCACTGGATGCCATATGCCTCTCAAAGGATCCCTCAGCAGATCTCCTGCCTTCTCGGTGGATCCTTCACCACTGAGGATCCCCCTGGAAGCACCAGCCCTGGATCCTTTTCCAGGCCTGTCACCCTAATGCACTTGTCTGGGCTCTGGTCAGATCCTACACCAGGTCACTCTGGGAGCCCGAGGGGAATCTTCATCACCAACACACTTCCGCAGTCCAGACTCCCAGGCCTGCCCCCGGGGGCCCCCAGGGGAATCCAGAGGACCCTACCCCCCACTCCTGCCAGCAGCCTCCTTTCCATTTCACAGCCCAGACAGGTACCCGGCACCCACCCATCAACCTGTTCCAACTTGGGGGCCCTGCACTGGGGGGTGGGGGGTGTTGAAAAGAGGAGAAAAACTAGCCCCTCCCCCACCCTGGGGTGGAAGAACCAGAGGGGCAGCATTCCAGAGGAACGAGGAGGAGGTCTGGGTCTCTGCAAAGCGGCAGCAGAGATTCCAGTCCATGGGAGACAGAGACACCAAGAGACCCGACAGAGACCCGGGAAGGGGGAGACCCAGAGATGGGGGAGGGAGCAGAGAGACCTGGGAAGAGAGAGCAGAAGGCCGGGAAGAGCACAGATAGACCCAGCGAAAGAACACAGAGACCCAAGAGAAGGAACACAGAGACCCGGCAAAGAGCACAGAGAGCCGGGAGAAAGAACACAGAGACCCAGCGAGAGAGAGCAGGGAGACCCCGGGGGGAGTCGCAGAGAGCAGAGAGACCCCGGGGTTGCTTGGGGGGTGGAGTGGGTTGAAAGTGGGAGGCCGCGACACGGGGAAACAGAGATACAGAGGCTTTGAAGGGCGTAGAGAGACGGAAACACGGAGGGAAAAGGAGAAATAAGCCGAGACAGGATCATAGGCACAGCGATGAGGACTGGGGCACACCAACACGGGACGGGACGCCGGGCGGCGACTGAGTGAACTTTCCGGAGCGGGTCCGAGTGGACACGTCCTCACGGGACAGGTCGTCCCAGGGCCTTCGGGTCACTGCACCCGGGGAGGGACGGGTACAGCCCGGCCCAGCGCCTCCCCAGGCCGCGCCGGCGACCTGGGTGGGGGCGCTGGGCAAGTGGGGGTTTCCAAACTCGCGCCCCGCGCACCCCGGGACGGCACGTGCGCCCGGGCCGCGAGCAAGACGGGGGCGCGGCGGCTGCGGATCCCCCGCCGGCTGGGAGGGGGCGCCTGTGCGGCGGGGGCGGGGGCGCGGCCTGGACCCGCCCGGAGCTGGGGAGGCGGTGGGAGGCGGAGGGCCGCCCCCGGAGGGTGTCCGCGCCGGTGGTGGGGGCAGACGAGGCGGGACCCAGGAGGGGGAGCCCCGACGCAAAAGGGAAACTTTGCGCTGGGCGAGGGGAGCGGGGGTGGCGGCGCGGGCTGCGGCTCAGGTGCGGCGGGAGGGAGGGGGCGAGGCGGAGAAAGGGGAAGGCGGCGAGGGGCGGCAGGGAGCTAGCCAGCCGGCGGCAGGGCGATGGTGGGGGGGTCCGTCTGCCGCGGGGTAACGCGGGGAGGAGCCGCCGGGCTTGGTGGGGGCGCTTAGCCGAGGCGGCGGGCGCGGCAGGTGGGGGCGCGGCCCGGCCTAAGCGGCCCCCCCAGCCCCCCGGGACCGCCCCCAGCTGCGCTCGGCGAACGCGGGGAGAGGGCGGGGGAGTGGAGAAGGGACCGATGCGGAGGGAACTGGAAGGGGGCCCGGGGGTCACTCACCGCCTATCCAGGGGCCGTCGGTCCGCATGTCCCCCCAAGCCTCTGGGGCCGCTGCTCCCGCTCCTCTTCTGCCGCCGCCGCCGCCACCGGATCCCACTCCCGCCACCGCCACCCGAGCTGGAGCCGGAGCCGGAGCTGGAGCCGCCGCCTCTGCCGCCGCCGCCGCCGATTCCGCCGCTCCCGCGCCAGCTCCAGCCGCGTGCCCGCGCCCACGCCCGCGCCCCTGCCCCTGCCGTGCGCGTCCCCGGCGCCGCCCCTCCCCTCGTGCACTCTCGCTCGTAGAGCTGCTGAGCCGCGTAGGCCCGAGACCGCAACCCAACCCCGCGTCTAAACCGACCCGGACCCCAATACAGAACCGGAACCCCAATAATAAGCATGGGCAGACCCAAACTTCCATACGAAGTGCGGATCCTACTAGAGGCTTCCAATCCAAATGTGAACCTGATATTACTCTAGGACCCCATTTTCTCTCCACAGAGATCTGAACCTGCTATTGAGCCCAGACCCACCCCAACTCAAGAGTAAGTCCAAACCCCTAAATCTGCCGTGAAGTTGACTCGAGTAGTAATTTTAATCTGAACCCCTTTATTAAACTGAAATTCCAATTCTTAGGCTAAAACCCCTTTATCACCTCTACTTGATCGTGACCCCAGCATCAACCCTGGTCCTTAAATGGACCCCAGTACCAATGCTGAGCCCCAATCCCTGTGTGAACCTTAAAGTCCAATAGCTACCTTGCTAGGGTAGCTACCCAGCACTTTTTTGTGAACCCCAAGCCTTTCCATAAAACTCTAATACTGCAGTCCCAGCCCCAGGTCAATACCAACACACTTTGTGAACTAGGATTGAGTCCCTGGAAAAAGACTCTGATACAAATACTGACCTCAGACCTCGTCCTTTTGAGGGGCCATTTAAGACCCTAACTTGACTCACCTCTAGTGGTAATCTTGGAACCTAAGATTTATGAGACTGGCTTTTAAGAAGCTCCACACAAATCCACTGCAGCCCCATACTCACTCTCTACTCCTCTGACCCGATGTCAACCCCAGCCTGAGGCTGGCCAGCACCCCAAAATCAGCAATGCCAACTGTGGACCTGAGTCAGGTCCTGAATTGGCCCTTAGTTCAGCACTTGATAGTGTCCTCCAAGCCTGATATAAACCTCAGTTTGAATTTCTGACTCCTCATATCAAACTTAAATGCTGACCCTATAAATCTCTGGCTAAACCAATAACTTACCAACAGATTTACTACAGGTTCTAACTCATAGGAACTTGGTGAGCTCCAAACCAAGAGCCACACCTTGGCGCCAAAGCCTCTGATCTCAGACCTACCGTGCAGTCCATATCACATCAGCCCCTCTCCTGACTGCCCCTCTCATGAAACATGGGGAGCCTACCCCGACTGCCTAGGTCAGATGAGGACCCCTATGGGGTCTCTGATCTGTGGGGTCTCTGTGATATCTCTGTGAGTCTGGGGATCAGGTGAGAGAGAAAGTCTGGAGATTGTTGAAGCACCTGGATTCCAGGAGCACAGTGTAATGCGCAGGGCAGAGGTAGAGGTGAGGGGTCTGGGGCTACGAGCTGAGTGGAGTTCTGGTTACCACCTACTTCACTGCCTGCTTTTTGCCCAGGACTTGAATTTAGAAGCGGTGTGTGTGCGCCCCCTCGTGTGTGAGATGGGGATGGGAGTGATTCTGGGCAAACAATCAGGTCCAGATTCCAGATGACAAACGGATCAAAAATGAACATTCCTAGTCTGTGGTTTTTTATTCACTGATAATTTTGGTGTCCTGTGGAGGAGGTATTGCAAGTTTTATGCATCTTTAGACATTTTGGCCTGTTTTTCAGAAGTGGAGTGAGTTTAGGCTTCGGGGGAGGGTTTCTTCTAAATTTAAAAAGGTATGCTTTCTGGCCAGTGATGCCTGCTCCTTGCTGACTCGTGAAAACAGTTCTTCTTGGCTTCAATGGCCTATATTCCTTCCCTGATTGCCATTTCTTAGTCTCTTTTTTACCATCTCCTATTCCTCCCAGGATCTGTCTACACTGTCCCTTCTTGCTTTCTGCCCATGGACCGTCTCCACCACCACCAACCAAATGCTGATGACTTCCAAATCTGTCTCCCTGGCATGGGTCTCCTGGGCAAGAATACTGGAGTGGGTTACCATTCACTTCTCTAGGGGATCTTTCCAACCCAGGAATCAAACCCAGATCTCCTGCATTGCAGGCAGGTTCTTTATTGTCTGAGCCACCAGGGAAGCAATGTTCTGAGTGCGGGACCCGTATTTCCAAGAGTCTTCTCTAGACCACTCCCCGGTTAGTCAGGTAAACTGAACTCACTGTCTCTCCCACCCCGGGTCTGCTGGCCCCCGGCAGTCCCATCTCAGGCAGCAGCACCTCATTCAATCAGTCACTGGGCCAGAAACAGGGCATCTTCCCTCCTGCACCCTCATCTAATGCAACCTGTAAAATCTGAAATATAGAAAGGGGCTAGAGATCATCCCAAGGGAGGTGAGCGGGAGTGGGCGATGGAGAGAGAATAAGGGGGAAGGGAGGAGATGGGAAAGAGACAGAGATAGAGTGTTTTTGACTTTTGGGCTTCAGTTCACACAAAAATCTCTCACACATAGTCATAAGAAACACCTCTTAAGACTTTGTGGGTCTTCCCTGTAGTTTGATGACTAGGACTTTGAACTCCCAATACAGGGAGCCTAGGTTCACGCCCTGGGAACCTAGGGCTCTAGGTTCCTCTAGTCTGGGCACTAGATCCCACATGCCACAATTGGAGAGCCCATGGGCCTAAACTAAAAAGATACTGCATGTCGCAACTGAGACTCAGCACAGCCAAATGAATTTAAAGAATATTTTTTAAAAAGATGTCAGTCAATGACAGTGGCTTCTCACATACACACACACACACACACACACACACACACACACTATATATATATATATATAAAATGTATGTATTTATGAAGACTCTCTGTTGAGTGGGGTCAGTACCCTGGAAACAACGGTACCTATTTGGAGCCGTCACTTCCTCCAGGGAGCCACCTCTAACCTCTTGCTGAGTTGGGTCTTGCCTGGCCAAACTCTAAATCCTGGATGTCAACACCATCAGTGTCTGTGTCTGTCCCCCCACCTTAAAGGTGGTGGGTTCCTGAGGACAGGGCAGGAGGAAGGAGCCTGCCTTGTCCACTGCCACATCCCAGTAGCCAGTGCTGGGCCCTGATACACAAAAGCTGCTCAGTGTATTTTTACTAAAGGAATGAAAAGATGGATTCCCCCTTCTGTGCTCAGGGACCATCAGACATAAGTGACCGGGTGAGCAAGGCTCCCTGACCAAGCCGCAGACCTCTTCCACACTTGGGGCTTCTGTCGGCCTGATTTGGCCTGAGAGGGGCTTGTGGTGTTTGCTGACCCGTTGCCTGCAGACTGGGCCTCAGTGGGTCTGCAGCTCTGACAGCCCAGTTCCCTGAGCTCAGCACTGCCTGGTCTATGAACCTACTACTTGGAAAGCCCTATGGGCCAAGGGCCGTACTCTCCTGTGGCTGAAGTCGGCAGCCCCACTCAATGCTACACCAACCAGGCTCTTGCTTCAACCCCTTCAGGGACACAGGGTTCTCAGAACCTCAAACCATTGGTTTCCAGACCCCTGCTCACCTATCTTTCAGAACCATACGTGGTTCAGGTGTTTGCTGAGGTGGGGCATGAGGCTGGCTGCAAGCGCTGGCCCAGACCTCAGCATGCCCAGTGCCTGGGACTAGACACAAGGCTGAGGTAAAAGAACCAGAGGCCTGGGCCCTGGGGGCAAGTGGACGAGAGCCTCAGGTGGCTGGGCCTGTGCGTGCCTGAGCACTTTGGAAGGAGAGGAGCCAAGACTCGGTCCCGACTGCCAAACTCGGAGTTTGGGGTCCGTGTGGACTTGACCTACTGCTCTGCTCCTGGGCCTGGCGGGGAGGCACGTCCTTGTGCTCATCTGTGAAGGCCGAGTGTTACCACGTGGTAGGTCTGTGTCTGCTGGGCTCCAGCCCCAGGGGTGCAGGGTGAGGGGAGAGCCATATGTCAGCTCCCACTCACTGTTCACCCTTTGTCCAGGTCCTGGGCCCACTGGACGTTCTGCTCCAACTCATGACGTAAACACAGCTCTTAGTCATCTCTTAGTGGGTCTAAATCAAATTAAATTCAGCCTGAGTCTCTACCCACCAGATTTGTGAGAATTCCATATCACTCACAGCTCTCCTTCACCTCCCTCCAGTGATCCAAAAACACCGAGGGGCTCACACAGCCCCAGAGATGCTCAGTCTGTGGTCCTCTTTGAGGAGAAAGGCTGAGGTCTGTTTCAGGCTGGCGCTGCTGTTGCAGACATCAGCCGTCCCCGCCCTGGGGCTTCCACTGTTTGTGCCCCATCTGCAGGGTCACTCCCCGACCCCTGGCTCTTTATGGGGGTTTTTCTCACAGACCCTCAAAGTCGCAGCCCTTAGTCCTTGATATTTGCAGTCACACATAGTCATTTTCCTGGGGGTGGGGGGTGCATGCCAGAGTGGGATGGGGAACACCTGTCCTCCTGTCCCCCTCTTCCATGCTGGGGAACCAACTCCCTAAGACTCAGTAGCGTTCTCTCTCTCAGCCCAGTCATAAAGAACTCAGACACCAGCACCGCAAAACTGTGTACCATCTTGGGTGTTGAGTGGGAGGCAAAAGGCTCCGGCCTTGGAACGCAAAAGCCTTTCACTCCTGCGTGGTGAGTCACTCTGCAGGGGAAGGGGGCGGGGTGGGAGATACTCCATCATTCTTGCCTAGAGAATCGCATGGACAGAGGAGGCTGGCGGGCTATGGTCCATAGTGTCGCAAAGCGTCGGACACAGCTGAAACGACTTGGTATGCATGCACAGTGACTATTCGCCTGCCTACTGCCCAGTCCAGTGGCCATGCCTGTTTGCAGCTTAGTGGACTTCTCCGTGGTCTCTTCCCCTTCCCGCCCTCTGCCTGGGTCCCTTCGGTGCCAGTGCGCACAGACCAGCCCTGACCTCGTTATATCCCCATCAGCAGGCTGCTAGGCCCCCTGTTCTTACCCTCACACACTGGCCTCGACCACCCCCCACCCCAGCACCTGCCGCTCCCTCCTTGCTCAGGGGACCTGGAGATGAGATGACTGTTGGGTCGCCTCAGATCTCTCCGCTGTGGGCCTGTGTTCTCCTAATGTATCTGCTCTCTCCTGCTTTCACTTTTCTTCTTGTCCCACCTACATGCCAAGGCCTAATGTTTTAATTACACTCTTGTCAATCCCCCAAGCCCCTTTGCCTCTCTGCCTTTTGATGGTATCTGTCTGGCAGACCCCCAGCTCCGGATGCGCCCTCCTGTCTGCCTTCTTGTGCTTGCTCAAGCAGCCAAGTAACCCCATGGGTCAGAGTGCTGTTCCCATAAATCACAGCCGCTGACTGCACGCGGGCCCTCCACACCTTTCTCCCCGCAGATTGGAACCCCACCTCTCTGCAACGGCTGTTTTCAACCTTCACTGTTCTCTTTAAGCCTCCAACCAGCCCATTTCCTCCTTGTTGGCAGATGTGACCTGGCTTGCTCCTTTATAGGATTAAAGCCGCAGAGAGGAACCCCCCCCCAGTGCCTTACTAGCATAGTCACTCATCTTCCTACACCCCCCCCCACTGCTTCAGAGGAAGCACCCCTTCCCCCATCTCCTGCCCATGCTTGGGCCTAGCCCCCCCTGCCTCTCTCTGTTATCCCCTCTTTCTCTGAGTTCTCTAGCCACCAACCCTCACTCCCGCCCGCACCTTACCTGGATCTTTTCCACCAATCTGTCCCTGCAACCTTAACCCTGGTTCCCTTCCCACCATTGGCCACTGGGCNCACCCCCCCCCACTGCTTCAGAGGAAGCACCCCTTCCCCCATCTCCTGCCCATGCTTGGGCCTAGCCCCCCCTGCCTCTCTCTGTTATCCCCTCTTTCTCTGAGTTCTCTAGCCACCAACCCTCACTCCCGCCCGCACCTTACCTGGATCTTTTCCACCAATCTGTCCCTGCAACCTTAACCCTGGTTCCCTTCCCACCATTGGCCACTGGGCATTCCTGTCCACTCCGACAGTCAGTCAAACATTGCGTTCACCTCCCACAACGTCCCCAGAGCATAACGTTTGAACGGGCTCCTCCATGCCACAAAACACGATGGATCTTTCCCCCCAGCATTCATCTTACTAATCGTCTTGATTACTAAACTCCTAAAACATTAGCGTCTTCGAGTCCCTTGACGCCATATGCTCCTGGTTTGTCTCTTTGGTCTCCNCCAGAGCATAACGTTTGAACGGGCTCCTCCATGCCACAAAACACGATGGATCTTTCCCCCCAGGATCCATCTTACTAATCGTCTTGATTACTAAACTCCTAAAACATTAGCGTCTTCGAGTCCCTTGACGCCATATGCTCCTGGTTTGTCTCTTTGGTCTCCTTCTCAGGCGTCTTTGCAGGGTCACCTATGCCCTGAAATGCTTGTGTTCCTCGAGCTCATTCCTAGGCCTTTCTCCCTCTCATTGTGGATGCTCTCTGGTGATCTCATCTGTGCTCCAGCTTCGATCACCACTCATCTGCTGATGATTCACACCTTTGTGCATCCAGCCTGGAGAACTTCCTGTCTACGCTCCTGACCGGGAGGATCCTAGCCAACAGCCGCGTCATCTCTGCTTCCATCTCTCTGAGGACCTCGACCTGGACGTGTCTGAGACCTAACACACGGTTCTCATTCTCTGTCTTGTGAATGGCGCCGTTGTCCCCCAACAGGCTAACCAGAATCCTAGGACCATCCCAGATCCTGTTGACTTTACCTCCAAAGCCCCTCTAATCTACCCCATTCCCTTCGTCTCTAGCAATACTCCACTGGTCCACGCTACCTCCCATCTGGACTCCTACGGCGGCTCCTAACTGACCCTGTAGTCCTATCATGTCACTCACTCCCCTTTTAAAACCTTCTAATGACTTCCCATTGCTCTGAGATAAAGAGCCAACTCCAGCAAGTACTAAATGCCCTCCCTTGCCCGCCTCCCACATCACCCAGCACCATGCTCCCCACGGCTCAGTGCCTTGCATCTGCGCTAGATTCCTTTCAATTCCTCAGACACTTGTGTCCCCACCCGCCCCAGCCACCAGGCCTTTGCACATTCTCTTTAAAAAATATTTATTTGGCTGTGTCGGGACTCAGTTTCAACAAGCGGGATCTTTAATTGCAACATGTGAACTCTTAGTTGCAGCATGTGGGATCCAGTTCCCCCGTCAGAGATTGAAGCCGGGCCCCCTGCATTGGGAATGTAGAGTCTTAGCCACTGGACTCCAGGGAAGTGCCTGAACCATTCTTTGTAGAAGACTTTTCTACTCCATCACTTCACCTTTTAGTTCATTCTTCAATTTTTGGTGCAAGCATCATTTCCTTGGGGTAGCCTTCCCTGATGTAGGTCAGAGTTGTTTGTTAGACATTCTTACAGTGTCTTGTTTCTTCCACATGTAATTATGCAAACATATCTCTCTGGGCCCCTCACCCCATCTGGAAGGAGGGTAGAGTCCATGGGGGTTCCCGGCCATGTGGGCATTGGGATTCTAAGTGTAGTAGGGGCTTCTGACCAAGGCTTTGGATCCACACAGGTTTATACCACAGACACCTCCAGGTTTCCAAGGGCTCCCCAAGGCTGCCAGTGCCACCAGACGCCCCAGGCTGAACTGGCCACACTCAGGACAAATCAGTTACGAGGGGCAGACCAACCTTTGGAGACATGCTAGACCTGGCCTGAATTATGCCTGTGGCACCTACAAGCTACCTGGTCTTGGACAAATTACTTCTCTTGTTTAAGCCTCACTTTCCTCTTCTGTAAAAGGGGGATACTACCTACTTTGTAGCATTGTAGGAATGACATAACACTGTGTTTGTAAAGAGCGTCATTTGAGCTTTATATCACAGGTTCTTGAAAATAGAAGCTATTTGATGATTATCAGAATTAGCACAACCAAGACTCTAATAGCATTGGTTTGGAGGACCATTTAAAAGCTAATCACACTGGGGTCCCATATCCTAGTAATCCTCAGCTACTGTTTGAATGAGTGCCAGCTTCATCATCCATCAACCTCCTTCTGCACTTCCTTTCTCCGGATCCAGCTTCACACTGCTGCCTCCTCAGCCTTCGCCTGTGGTCCTGCGGATATCCTCAGCCTCTTCAGAAGGCCTGCCTTCAATTTCTGCCTCACTGAGGACCTGGCAACTGTCTCCAGGGAAGCTGCCATTCTCCACAAGTGCAGACTAAGGAGGCAGGGCAGAGCCTTCCTGCTCACGAAAGCCACGCCCACATCATTATTCCTTTCAGCCTCATGGAAAAATTCCTGCTCATTTAAGGCTCATGCCATCTGGCTCTTAAAGTTCATCGATTCAACCAAGATTTATTGAGTTCTTTTCCCTCTTTCTCTACCCTACCTTCTTTCTTAAAAGGCTTAGGTGACTTACTAAAAACATAAATGGGACTTCCCTGGTGGTCCCGTCGTTAAGAATCCACCTGCCGGTGCAGGGTACTCCAGTTCAATCCCTGGTCTGGGAGGATCCCACATTCTGAGGAACAACTAGGCCTGTGCACCACAACTCCTGGGCCCACGAGCTGCAGCTACTAAAGCCTGTGAGCCTAGAGTCTGTGCCCTGCAACAAGAGAAGCCACTGCAATGAGATGCCCGAGCGTCACAACAAAGAGCAGCCCATGCTCACTGCAACTAGAGGAAGCCTGCATGCAGCAACGAAGAGCCAGCACAGCCAAACCTAAAATAAATCAACAAGCAAAACAGAAAACTCAAAAAAAAAATAAGATGCTTGGTACATAGTAAGACTCTCCTTACATCTGTGACTAAATGAATACATTGAAAAATGTTTCCCTCTCCCCAATACCCCCTTTAGAACTTCATCTAACCTAAACAGAAAAGTAGAAGGTTTGGTCTTAGATCTCCCCTGTGTTATTCAGTTAGAAGCTGGTGCACCATTTTAAATGCTCTTCTAAGCTCTGTGGGTGACTGCATCTCATAATGCTGGTCATCACCTGGTGCTTGGGATGTAAATTGCTCAAGAAAACTTTGCTTCCTCTCTGGGAACCCCAGCAAAGAGGAAGGAGGTGGAATCCTCCACCCCTTCACCATAGCACCTTTTTCTTCTTCCCAAGACCATCATATGAGGCTGGGCTGCCATGTGTGACTTGCTTCAATGTAGGACAGGGCAGCTTAGATGACGTATTACAATGCAGAAGAAGAAAAGTTACAGTTGAGTAATAACTGGGACTTTCCCTGAGATCAGAGAGGTAAGTATCTCAAGAAGCCAGTGCTAATATCACTCCCCTGCCCTCCTTTATACAGGTTTTCTCTGAATTGCAGCCTTCATCAATTCACCCTTGCAACACAGAAAAGCCCCTCCTTCTGCACCAGGATGAGGGTCTCACTCCCTGGATCTCTTCTCTTCCCCCATTCAGTTCCCCAAGATAACTTGTGAGTCATATCTACAGATTTGATCAATAATGCCTGAATGGACACCTCCTCCCAAAAATTATTCTTGTGGGAAATGTGTTGGCATTCTACTTTCCATTTTTCAAGGTGGGTTTCTTTAATTCAAGGATTTTCTTTTCAATATTCCATATCCATACTGGTTTCCTTAAATACTGAAGTTGTTAAACAAATACATTCATACCCATAAAGACTACTTCTTAGGCCTAGTACATTTTAAAGCCAAATTGAGAAAGGAAATAATTCCTTAACTGCCTCAAATTAGCATCATGTCTTCCCTTTTCCCTGGGAATCAGTAAATCCGATTATTGTGGCAAGGGTAGAATGTCTGTTCCTTTCTTGATCCCCTTTGGGATTTGTTTGAATAAGAATATGGTCCTAGTCCCTTTAATGACTTCTCAATGATTTTCACAAGAGAGGATTTGATGGCTTGATTTTAGGACGCAGACAATTACATTCTTGCCAAGAGCTAATCTCAGTTTGGGGAAAGAGAAGGGGATTGGCCTATTCTCCAAGTTAACAAAAATGGAAAAGGATGAAAAAAAAAAAAAAAAAGGACAGTACTCAAGACTATGTAGGATAGACCTACTAATCAATGAAACAGACTTGAGAGCCCAGGAATAAACCCATATACTTATGGCCAATTGATTTTTGACAAAGGTGCCAAGGCAATTCAATGGGGAAAGGATTGTCTTTTCAACCAACAGTTCTGGGACAACTGGATATTCACATGCAAAAATATTAATTTAGACTCTTATCTCATGCTGTACTCTAACTCAAAACGGTTCATATACCCAAATCTAAGAACTAAAACTATAAAACTTTTGGAAGAAAACATAGGAGCAAATCTTCAGGACTTTGGGTTAGAAAGAGTTTTTAGATATGATACTAAAAGCACAAGCAATGTAAGAAAAAATAATAAATTGGGTTTCACAAAAATTAAAAACTTTTCCATTCGAAGAACACCATTAAGAAAGTGAAAACAAGTTATAGGCTAGGGGAAAATATTTACAAATCTTAGGCTTAATAAAAGAATTTGTATCTAGAATGTGTAAAGAACTTTTACAACTCAATAATAGGACAAATGAATCAATTTTAAAATGGGTGAGATTTCCCTGGTGGTCCAGTGGTTAAGAATCTGATGCAGGGGCCACGCGTTCCGTCCCTGGCCTGGAAAGATTCCACATGCTGCAGAGCAACTAAGCCCTGAAGCCACAACTACTGAGCCTGCACACCACAAACAGAGAGTGCGTGCTCGGCAACGACAGAGCCACATGAGGCAATGAAGACGGAGCCAGATAAATAGTTAATCAATTAGAAAAAGTATCCGCCTTCCAAGGCAGGGGCGCAGGTGTGATCTGTGATCGGGGAAATAAGTCCCACATCCCACGGGGCGACTAAGCCCACAGGCCTCAAGTACAGAACCCATGCCACAGCTAGAGAAACCTGTCTGCTGCAGCAACGACACGACATAGCCAAACGAATGAGCAAATGTTCTTAAAAACGGCAAAGTACTGAACAAACATCTCACCAAAGAAGGCATGTGGTGGTGGTTTAGTCACTAAGTCATGTTCGACTCTTGTGACCCCATGGACTGTGCGCCAGGCTCCTCTGTCCATGGGATTCTCCAGGCAAGAATACTGGAGTGGGTGGCCATTTCCTTCTCCAGGGGATCTTCCTGACCCAGGAATTGAACCCAGGTCTCCTGCATCGCAGGCAGATTCTTTTCCAACTGAGCTATGAGGAAAGCCAAAGAAGGCATATGAATGGTCAATAAGCACGTGGAAAGATGCTCACTGTTAGTCGTTAGAGAAAGGTAAATTAAAAGCCCAATGAGATACCACTACACATCAACTACAATGGCTGTAATAAAAAACGCAGGCAGTAACAAGTGCTGATGAGGATACGGAGAAACAAGTTTTCACACATTACTTGTGGGAATGTGAAATACTGCAACACTTGCGGAAACAGTTTGAGATTCTTAACACAAATTTACCACGTGACCCGGCAACTTCACTTCTGGGGTATCTTCCCAAGAGAAATGAAAACATATGTCTACAGAACTTATATGTGTGGAAGTTCACAGCAGCAGTATTTACAATATTCCCAAAATAGGAACAGCTCAAATATTTATCAACTGGAGAATGGATAAACAGAATGTAGTCTGTCTGCACAGTAGAGTACTATTTGGCAATAAAAAGGAATAAAGCACTGATCGCTTCTACAGATGAACTTCAAAAACATTGCACTCAGCAAAAGAAGCCAAACACAAAAGATCACATATTGTATGATGCCATACATATAAAAAGTCCAGAAGAAGCAAATCTATAGAAACAGACAGTAGGTTAGTGGTTGCTGGTGGGAATATGCAGTGACTAGAAATGAGCACAAGGATTCTTTTCGAGGTGATGGAAATGTTTTGTGGTGATAGTTGCCCAACTCTGTAAATCTACTAAGAATCATTTAATGCTACACACACACACACATACACACACACACTGCAGAAAAATTACAGCTGGGTAATAACTAGGACATTCCCTGAGACCAGAGAGCTAAGTATCTCAAGAAGCAAATGCTAGCTTCACTCCCCTGTCCTCCTTTTTCTCTGGGCTACATCCTTCATCAATGCCCCCTTGCAACAAAGAAAATCCCTTCCTTCCCCACCAGGATAGGGGTTTCACTCCCTGGATCCCTTCCCTTCCCTCATTCAGTTCCCCAAGATAACTCAGGAGTCATGTCTGCAGGCTTCACCAAGTTGATCAGTAATGCCTGAATGGATACCTCCTCCCAAAGAGTATTCTTCTGGGGAAGGGTGCTGGCATTCTATATGCATCCCATCCCATACCAGACAACAGGGTAGGAATGAAATAAATGGAACTGAGGATGATATTAATATTCAAAGGCACCAAAGGTAGAGGCTCTAAATTTGACTGAGCTTCCTGATAGCCAAAGAGAAAAAGGAAACAAATTGAGTATGCAATTCAGTGTCTTTAAGACTGAAAAAAAAAAAAAAGACTAGTTAAAAGCGGCTTTGCTTTTTCAAGTACTTAGGCCTGAGAAAAATTTTTTCTAGTGAGAGGACACTGTAGGAACTAGTCCACATCTTGAGCACTATCCTACAGTCAATTTAATTTTGAGTTTCTTTGACAGCTTCTTAGAATTAAGAAGAGCAGGCTAGAATACGTCTAGTCAAGGCTATGGTTTTTCCAGTGGTCCTGTATGGATGTGAGAGTTGGTCTGTGAAGAAAGCCGAGCCCCGAAAAATTGATGCTTTTGAACTGTGGTGTTGGAGAAGACTCTTGAGAGTCCCTTGGACTGCAAAGAGATCCAACCAGTCCATTCTGAAGGAGATCAGTTCTGGGCGTTCTTTGGAAGGCATGATGCTAAAGCTGAAACTCCAGTACTTTGGCCACCTCATGCTGAGTTGACTCATTGGAAAAGACTCTGCTGCTGGGGGCAGAAGGAGAAGGGGACAACAGAGGATGAGATGGCTGGATGGCATCACTGACTCGATGGACGCAAGTCTGAGTGAACTCTAGGAGTTGGTGATGAACAGGGAGGCCTGGCGTGCTGCGATTCATGGGGTTGCGAAGAGTCGGACACGACTGAGTGACTGAACTGAACTGAACTGTGCTGCCCAAAGTGGTAGCCACAGTTGCGTGTGGTTGTTGGAATTAAAATTAGGACTTTCTTGGTGGCCCAGTAGTTAAGAATTCACCTGCCAATGAGGGGGACATGGGTTCTATCCCTAGTCTGGGAAGATCCCACAAGCCATAGGACAACTGAGTCTGTGCATCGCAACTACTGAGACGGGGTTCTGGAGCTCCAGCACAGAGCCGTGCTCTGCAACAAGAGAGGCCGCTGCAATAAGAAGCCTGCGCACTGCAACTGGAGCGTAGCCGCCGCTCGCCGCAACTCGAGAAAGTCCTCACACAGCAACGAAGAGCCGCCACAGCCAAAATTAAATAATAAATAGATAAAATTGCAAACATAAAATTAGAGATCTCATTTCTCAGTCACCCAAACCACATTCCAAGTGCTCGGGAGCCCCCTGGGCTAGTGGCTAGCATATTGGACAGTGCACCTGTGAGGCATTTCCATCACTGCAGAAAGTTCTATTGGTGCTGCTGCTAGAGGAGAGCTTAGCAAAAACAAATAAAAGCTTAGAGCTGAGAATACTGGTGAAAGAGTGGTTCGGTCCCAACTTTGCATTGGATGGAACTCTTCAGTCTGGGTTGGGGATGAGTGGAAATTTCATTTCAAAAACAAGGAACTGTTTTACCATAGATAACATTTTGACTTTTTCTAACCTTTGAACGTGGAGTGGTGGGATAAACTGGGGTCCCCCCAGGGTCATGCCCCCTTGGGGAACAACAATTGGTTAGTTTAGCTGTTCAGCTAACGACTGGGCTTCTGTTTGCTGAGTGGTATGTTCATGATGGCAGAATTTTGATATACAGAGCAGGGAAGGAGTACAGCCAGGCTGGCAGGGAGAGGCTGAGATGTGGATGGATGGGGAGAGGAGCGGTGAATGTGGGTTCTGCTTTGAGCAGAGATGAAGGAATAAGGACTTGAGGGGATTCTGCTATGCAGAGGGTCACGTGCTTTTCTGTTCCAGAGCTCCAGGAAATTTAGTCACAGGGGAGTTGGGCTTGTATTTAGGGGGATTTTATGATGTGCAGGAGCTTCCCTGGTGGCTCACCTGGTAAAGAATCCATCTTCAATACAGGAGACCTGGGTTCGATCCCTGGGTTGGGAAGATACCCTGGAGAAGGGATAGGCTACCTAGTCCAGCATTCTGGCCTGGAGAATTCCATGGACTGTATAGTCCATGGGGTCGCAAAGAGTCGGACACGACTGAGCGACTTCACTTCATGATGTGCAGAGACCAACCTCCTGCCTGGCAGAGGGTGTCAGAAGCAGTGGCTCCGGGAGATGATTAGTCACGTGGGGGTTAAAGGCTGGGTCTTGCTTGGGACTTTTTTCACCCAATGGGTGTATCTTAGATTAAACCATTCTCACACTCCAGAGTCCAACCTCACTCTGACTGTCAAGCTTGCAGATTTATGGTACAAAGAAATGAAGATTGATCTGGCCCGAGCTGTAGTGAGGTTTCGAATCCCACTTCAAAGTCAGAGGGAAATTGCAGAAACCACTCCGAGATAGAAATGACAACTGTGGTGGCATCACCAGGCCCGCTCTGGGCCCGTATCTGCCTTCCTGAAGCCTGGGATACACAGAGGCCAGAATGGTCGAAAGGGCACATGGCCATGTGACTCCTGACCTAAGAAACAAGGGCTCTTTGTACGTAATAACACACTGGCCAGGCGCCAAGAGGAGATGGTGATGGCGGTAGAAAGAGTTTGTCTTTCCTGATGTTCTCCCAGCCAACAGCCCCCGTCTTCACCCCCGTCCCTCCATATCTAGAGTGAAACCAGATGGAACTGAACAACTTACAGCTTGAACCAGAGCCCAAGGAGGTAGCTTCTGTAGGACAGAAGGGATGACCAGACACAGACAGGTCAAACCAGGGGTTAGAGTGAGAGGGTTCAGGGGAGGGTTTTGTTCGTCCCAGTGTCAGAGGGTGGTGGTTTTGACTACACTGAGAGCCTGTGGCACTGGTAGGGTCCAGTTACCCTTGAAAATTCTCTGGATACATTCTGTATAGATTGGAAGAAAACCTCAAGTCAAAAGTCAACAATGGGGACTGCCCTGCTGGTCCAGTGGCTAAGGCTACATGCTCCCAGTGCAGGGGGCTCGGGGTTCGATCCCTGGTCGAGGCACTAGCTCCCATATGCTGCAACTAAGGGTTCACATGTCACAACTATTAAAAAAAATCCTTCATGCCACAATGAAGAACTGGCCCAGTCAAATAAGTCAATAAACAAAAGTAAATATTAAAAAAGAAGCCAATAGTGATTTTAGTGCTTTAGGTGTGTGTTTTTTTCTGACTAATATTACAGTTATTTATAGTAAACTCTGCTTTTCCCTCGCTTCCACAATCACAGAGTCATGGTGAGTGGTGTCAGTAAAAACTGCCCAGAAGTACTGACCGAGGCTGACAACCCCATCATCCCACTAGGAGTGATAAGGAATATACTGAGGAGCAAAGAGCATCCAGCAATGGACGGAAGAAGAAGAGAGATAGGGGTTGGGGGGGGGCGGTGACAGTCAAGGCCGAAGGGCACGGGAGGTTAGAGTCACACCTGGCTCTGGAGCAGCTGGAAGCTGTAATTATTGAAAACGGATGGTTTGATCAAGCAGCGCCAGACAACATGGAGGGGAGGCAGCCGTGCAGGAAGCTGTGTGGACATGTATGATCTGAGCACATCTGGAGTAACAGATGCAAACGGTCGTCACTAAGGAAGCGTGTGATGATCCACTGCCGTTCCCCAAGGCTGTGGCCAAAAGAAATGAGGAAGTATTAATATGCGATGGGAGTCACTAATCCTGTATATTTCACATTGTTAGTGGTTTTGCCAGCATATGCAATTGTCCCAGGGACATAGGATACCTTTTATTTTGTTTAGATGGAGAGGGAGACTCCAGGAGCTCACGCTAGGTCTTTCCCTTGAAAAACAAGCTCTTCACCTATACAGGGTGGGGATCAGGAGCACCTGGAGCTGTGAGTTCTGGCCACACCTCACAAACTGGAGAATGACAGGACAGAGCTTGAGCCTCACTGGACATTATGTGAGGTGGATTCAGGTTCAGATCTTTATTTGCCCCCAATGCCCCCACTCCTACTCTATTGGACTTTATTGGCATCTGGATCTCTGGGAATCAATGTTAGGTCAGCTGCGATGCCCAGTGGTCTCTAAAATGTCTGGGGTAACCACAGGCCCTGAATGAGGGCAGGGCATGCAGATCCCCACAGGTCGGCTAATCTGTGCTCCTGTATGACCCTGCCAATCCACCTAACCTGCCTCCCTCACCAACTCCTCCTTGGAAGGTACTTTAATCAGGATTCTTTGTTGCACATGGCAGAGAAAGGACAATGTGTTGGTCTTCCGTGTAACTGAAAAGTCCAAGGTGTGGCAGAAAAAGTTTAAATTCTGCACTGTGCTTTTAATGTGAGTCAGCTATAATTAATACTTGTTTTCCTTGTATAATTTCTACAAGGGGGAAAGAACTTACAAATACTTTTTCCAGATGCCAAGAAATTCTACCACACTTACATTTGCTGGTTGGTTTAAATAAAACAAAAGCACTGAACTTATACTCAGCGGGTTAAATATTACAAGGTTGATGGAAAGTTCAATTTTCTATAACAAACTTACAGTGCGTAAATACAATTTCCTACAATAAACAGGCATCATAGTCTCAAGGTTAGGGGTTATAAAACAATAAACGATTATAGTTAGAATAGAATTTTATAGGAGAGCTTCTTGCATACAAACTACTCAATATCATCATGACAAGATACAAAACGAGAATAAATGTAATTTGAAATAAGATCTTAACTCCATATGGTTAATATTCTCTCTCTCTCTTTCTATTCCTTGTACCTTCCAACTTACTCCTAGTCTTTGCCATACAAAAAATTATATTCAGCCTGATGCTTTGCATGCTCAAAAGCCCTCATAGCAATAACTTCTCATTCTTGCAAGATTTCTTATTTATTGTTTAAACTACATTTTCAAACACACATGAAATAAGACTGATATTAAACGATGATATAAATGATATTAAAGATAATATTTCATTTCCTCCAAGGATGGATACTCAGACAAGACTGGGTCCAGGGGCTCAGATATCAAAGTTCCCTTCTTTTCTGTATCTGTCCATCTCTCATCTCTACTTGATCTCCGGTTCACTTGGCTTGTTGGACTCAGTTTCTCCTATTGTAGAATTTTTCCTTCTTGGAGACAGTGAACTAGCCTCAGGTGGCTCCAGTTTGAACGCTCAGAAAAGGAGGGAGCATTTTCTTGATGGAGTTGACAGGAAACTCCAGGGAAGAGTCAGGTTGGCCCAGCTTGGCCACTGACCCAGCCCTGAACTAGTCACTAGGGCTAGTGAAATGGAATGATCTACAGGCCTGTGTCGCATACCCACCTCTAGGTTCTGGGGCTGGGGACCGAGTGGGGCTCCGTGCCATCTAAACATAGAATTACAGAGGGATATTCCTTCCAGGAAGGAATGCCAAGCAGGCAACCTCAGGCTAGGCCAAAAAGTGGAAGGTGATGTTACATTGGGTCAGTGGGGATAATAAAATTGTGACATTGCTCATCAAAGCCCGACTGGCAGTGAGACCCAAAGACCCATTAACAGACTGTAGAGTTTTTAATGCCCAAGTGGATTATCGAGAACACATTTAAGGAACTTGGGTGTGGCACAGCCTTCTTGGCATGGGTTGCCACCTGCCTTACTTCCCAGCGCTGAATTGGGTATTAAGCATGCTGGATGTTAGCTCCAGTGGCCTGCAATTCCAGCATTGTTATCATCTGCTCTGAAGGTGCAGCTGCTGCATTAGAAAGGTCAGGTTCTCAGGTCGCTGAGAACATCTTTAATGAGGGAGGGTAGGCCATTTGGAATGGCAAAGGGGTCTGGAAAAGAGGCTTGGCTGACAGCCTGGGGCAACCTTCAGAAGCTGCACTTACGCCCTTAAATGACATAACCCAGCTCTGCCTCTTGGTCCCAGATGGAGATGAGGAGTCCACAGAGTGCTTTACCTGCGAGTGAGCAATGGCTGACAGTGAAGGGGCAGAAGTGGGTCCAATGGGCTGGGAGGGTACAGAGCACCCCTTGAGGCCCAAACCTCCTGTCCTAGAACCACAACGATCGCCCTGATTATCAGGACCTGACTACCCAGGACCCTGTGTGCCCTGTAAATGGACAGTTGGTACAGTTTCAAAAAGGCTGCCCTGCAGCACTGAGGTCCATGCATGACGACTTTGGGCCTTGGGGAGGGAACAGATGCTGGGGCTAATTAGGGCATGGCTCCTCTGGCCCACAACGGCAGAGGACATCCAAATAAAGTGGGACACCTGCGCCCAGTGCGTTACGTGGACAACACTGCTTCCCGACCAGCCTGTGTGGGGAGGACTCAGAGCGGCTCTTAGAAACAGTGTGCCCTGAACGTTGTCTTCTGAAACCAGAGAGTCCAAGTCAGGGATGCACAGCTCTTCCCATGACCAGGGGTCAAGAAGCATCCTCCGCAGTAGGGGTGAGGAGGGAGAGGTGCTCAGTTTACGGGTCTCCCGTCTTTATAAACCCTCACCAAAAAATTGTGTTGTTTTTTTTTTTTTTAAGAATCATTTTGCCAGCAGACTTATAATTGGTAAGGCTAGGACCACTCCCTAAAATGGACCCTAACCCAAGAAATTCCATAGAACTTTATTAAACATGCATGGGAGGCTCTCTCCAAATCAACAGTGGCAACGACGCTGGTGTGCAGATGCTCTAACCCACGCCAAGCCCTGGGAACAGCGCTGCTGACGGCTCTCTGGCATGATAGTCGCACTGGAGCCATGGCCACTGATTGATCTTATTTTGGGCTTGACAACAGGGGACACCCAGGGACAGTCTCACTCAGTATGCCACCACGCTGAAGGATAAACTTCAGGTGACTGATGGTTCATCACCACGGAGGCTCCGTGGAATGGTGCACAGAAAGCAAGGCGAGAGCCTGAGGAGCAGACATCTGTTGTTTTGGCCTTCTCAGAAGCTATTTATCCTCTCTTTGGTGGCCACACTCCACTTTTCGCTTAGGAAACCACACCTCAGCCACTCTGAGTCTGTGTTGTTTAGGGGTCAGGCGCTCAGGGAACCCACGACAACCATAAGGCAAGACATAAAGGTCGATTCCTGATGATACTGTTTAAGCCAGGGTTGGTAAAGTTTCCTACAAGGGCCAGTAGTAAATATTTGCAGTTTTGTGGTCCTTAGATCTCTGTTGTGACTACTGCACTCTGTGGTCATAGGGTGAAAGCAGCCACAGATAACATGTAAACAATTAAGCGTGGCTGTGTTCCAATCCAAAGGTATTTACAAAACAGGTGGCAGGTTCCATGTGACTTATAGGCTGTAGTTTATCAATCCTGTGTATAAGTATCTAGATCCAGCTGAGCCTGAAGCCAGTTGCCCCTGGGATTTTTCAGTTAATGAACCAGTGCATTCTCCTTTTACTTAAAGCAATTTGAGTTGGTATTCTTATCAATACAATGAAAAGCTTTCTTACTAATTCACCCAGGTATAGAAACCAGGGTTGCAGACTAGAGAGGGGGTTTCACAATGGATTTGGCAACCCCAAGTAGGCAGGAGACAGCTTTACCCTAAGGGAAACCTCATATCTGCTAGGGGACTGCTCAGGATGCCTGACTGTTTATAACATGCAGCCAGAGAGGCAGGGCTGTTAAGAGTGTACATCCAAGCAAACTTCCGTGCAATGGAGACCTGGAAGTGTGGGCGTCTACCTGTCTGAGGACACTGACCATAACCGCATGGTCAGTGGAACAGGAAATGCCCCAGTGAGGCCGAGGAGTAGTCAGCCCTCTCTTTCGGTGAGGGGTGGGAGGAGATGAATGCTGAAGGGGAGGATAAGTGGGGAAGGATGCCTGATGACCACACGGAGTGGGAGCCTAGTGACACCTTGATCCCAGACATCTACTCCTCTCTGTGGGGATATGACAGCCTTCTTCACAACAGTTAATCTGGGGATTGCAGATGATAAGGAAAAAGAAAAGCAAGTAATGAAGGGAGGGTGGTGGGTGGAGAGCTGGAAACTGGAGCAGAGGATCAAGGGGAAACTTACCAGTCACTTGACTGATGGATTAGAGGATGATTTTGCCTAAGATGGGCACCCCCACCTGTCTAGGGGCTGCCTCCTCTGTGGGGCATGTGGATGCCCCAGGCCCTTGCTGTCCTTCACGTGGAAGGGATTTGAATCCCTCTTTATGAGGAAATAGGAAACTCCAGCCTCAATAGATATTCAGTTCCCTAAGGGGGTCAGTCTTTCTTTCCCTGGAGCAGAGAGGAGTTGGGAGCCCATGTACCTGGACTGGTTTGGGGTCTGGTCTTACTTTACCTGCTGCCTGAGCAGATGCCAAGGGACAGGATGGGGCAAAAAGGCACTTTGTTCCCTGGATGGGAGATGACCTAGAGTGGCAGCTTTCAGATAGGAAGAGTTTGCATTCAGAAGTAATTACAGAGAGACTAGAGGAGGCTGTCAGGGTTCCGCCCGTATTCCCCCTGGATGATTTTTTGCATACCAGCTCCAGAGCACGTTCACACTCAAGAATGTGCACTCTACCTTTGTCAGATGCTGAGCTCAGACAAAGGCGGGGGAATTGATACGGAGCAGGGGCAGCTTTTACCAGTGACTGTGGGACTCCCTGGTCCCTGGTCAGGATGACCCAAAGTAGTAGCATTAGCCACTCAGTCATGTCTGATTCTTTATGACCCCATGGACTGTAGCCCACCAGGCTCCTCTGTCTGTGGAATTCTCCAGGCAAGAATACTGGAATGTGTTGGAGCTCCCCAGTGCAGGGATTGAACGCGAGTCTTCTGCATTCAGGCAGCCCTCAAAGTCCTTATGTGGAATGGAGCCAAGTTTACCCTCCATGGGACTTTGCTCAGTATCCCATCCTCACTAGACCCCCCTCCCTGCCTAGTGACCCCACCTCCCTCTCCATTACTGGTTTTCCCAGGAATTCTTAAGTCTCCCTTCTTAATTCTTAAGCCACCAGGGCTTCCCTGGTGGCTCAAATGGTAAAGCGTCTGCCTGCGAAGTGGGAGACCCAGGTTCGATCCCTGGGTCGGGAAGATCCCCTGGAGAAGGAAATGGCAATCCACTCCAGTATTCTTGCCTGGGAAAGCCCATGGATGGAGGAGCCTGGTAGGCTACAGTCCATGGGGTTGCAAAGAGTCGGACACGACTGAGCGACTTCACTTTCACAAGTCTCCAGCATACAAACTCTCCTTTCAGGGCTTGCTTCTGGGGAACCAACCCAAGCCTCTGCGGTCCTGTGAACTGACAGCCGGGACAGCACAGAGCAAGCAGACCAGGCGTCTGGTCCCAGGGTCGAGGTGGTGACCCCAGGTCATTGGGAAGGGGAAGGTGCTTTCACGCGTGTGCACAGATCCCAGAAACATTTGGGGTGAGTTGTTTCCACGGTGCCCAGGTCCAGCTTTGAGTATCTGGAATGGCCAAAGCCAGTCAGCCTGGGGACAATTTGGCCAGGTTTTCCTGAATAATTTTAGAGCCTCCAGGATCTGGATGGGCCACCTGCATTCCAGCTCTTAGTGAGGGAGGAAGAGAGGGAGGTTGGGAGAGGTAGGTCAAATTCTCGAAAGATGAGGCCTAGGGGAGGGGGAGATGAGCCCCTAGTCTGAGGGCCCCTCAGACAGGCTCCAGACCGGGGTAGATACCATTCCTAAGTTTGGTGCATGGAGACTCCTGGCTCTTATGTCTTCCCAGAGAGCCCAGAAAAAAGCAGACAGCCTTGGGAACAAGCCAGGAAAATCCAGGACTTTGTGTCATGAAACCCTCCACATTCTTCTGCTCTGAAAATGTGTACAGATCGTGGCAGTGAAGGGGATGTTATAGCACACCATGCCTGCAGGAAAAGAGCCTGGTGAACGCAGCATTACTCCTGGGGAAGGGAGCCTGAAGCGGGCAGGGCAGCACCCAGGAAAGCGAGGAGCAGGAGATGCAGGGCAACAGCCCCTGGCAGAGCAGCCAGCTTCCAGCTCGGCTTTGGGTGAATCCCAGGACCCATGGGTTTGCCTCCACGCCCATCACACATTCCTCAGATCCAGAGCATCACCACAGGTTTTGGGAACCAACAAGAGTCCCCTGCAGGCCTGCGGGGGTCACAGGAGAGACCCTGGAGTTGACAGTTCTGAAGAGCCAGGCTGGGACTGGCAGGCAAGTCCATGAGCAAAGCTTCAGGAATGAAGGCAAGGATGGGGTGGGAAGGGAGGAGGGGGCGGCGCACGGGGCTTGAGCCAGAGGAAATGCCTGGGCACAGCGAATAGCACGTCTACTGCTCTGCCAAAGACCAGAAGCACCTCTTGGGTAGGAGAGGGTGGGGAGAAGAAGCAAGGCCTTCCCAGGGGTCCTGGGGGCTGGCCAGCCGGTGGTGGCCTCCATCTGGCTAAGGATGAATGGGGTTTTGCACTCTGCTTTTGAGAGAGAGGCGCGGGGAGGCTGGAGCCACCACAGGGAGAGAACAAGGAAGAAAGGTTGGGGAGAGGGGACGGACGTGCAGCTGCTGTGGATGGAAGGACTTGCGGAGAGCCTGTGGGGAGCGCTGGACTTCCCTGTCATCTCACAAACCCTCAGGAAAACCCACACTATCGACTGAGGCCTCCGGAGCTGGAATTCTGATTATCTTGGGCTTAGTTGCTCTGTGGCATGTGGAACCCTCCCAGACCAGGGACTGAACCTGTGTCCCCTTCACTGGCAGGCAGATTCTTATTCACTGTCCCACCAGGGAAGTCCCTGTGGGTCTGTTTTTAAGGCAAGTAAGGTCATTCTGAACAGAAAAGTATTCCTTTTAGTTGCTGACATTTGCCAAACTTCTGGACCTGTTATTCTCAACTCTGTCACACACACCACACACTTATACATGTAACATATCCTTGAAGGGGATCCTGGCTGCTCTGCATGAACTCAGAACAGTGAACCATTGTCCCTTATCCTGACTGACTTGGGAATAGCTCACTGGACTTTCATGTAAGTAAATACCCTGTGTATAATGATCTGAAAGTTAAATTCTCTCAGTCATGTCCGACTCTGCAACCCCATGGACTATGCAGTCCATGAAATTCTCTAGGCCCGAATACTGGAGTGGGTAGTAGCCTTTCCCTTCTCCAGGGGATCTTCCCAACCCTGGGATCGAACCCAGGTCTCCCACATTGCAGGTGGATTCTTTACCAGCTGAGCCACAAGGGAAAACCTAGACCTTATTTCTGTGTTACAAGACAGCAAAGTGTGCAGTTAGCCTGTAAACTGATACAGCAAATGCTGAGGGCTCTGCCCATGAACAAAGGGGAGCTTCAGTCTGGGCTCGGCCCTTGAACACAGTTAGGGAACAGGACACGTGGACAGTCCCCCTCCAGAGGAAGAGCTGGCTCCTTGACACACAAAATCCAGTGAGCAGTCCTAATAGCAAGAACCACTAGCCCTCGTTCTAGTGCAGAATGACTTGACTGGGTCCGAGTGGCCCTTCCCCAGTGGAGTATCAATCACTCCGGGACAAGGAGCCCCAGAATACGAAAGGGCCATCGAAAGCCACTGTCTTCCAAAGGTAGCTTTGTGTATAGCAGTTGCAAAGCTCCCTGGACTCCTCCACTGCCTATGCTGAGCATGAGGACAGCACCCCTGGAAAGAGCTGCAAATAAGAAGACAGAATGAATAGAACAAGAGGGAGAGAGAGATGCAAAAGCACTGGCTCCAAAAAAAAAAAGAAAGAAAGAAAGAGGACCTGTCCTGTGATAGGGAGCAATTGTTGCATCCGCTCTAGAGGCACGCTGCTTCCTTCCTGTTGGTGACACCTGTTATTCCTTGGGGGAATATCTCCTGAACTTTGAGATATCTTGGTGTGAAGGTCACAGTGTCCTGCCCACCTGACTTCCTCCAGACTCTCAGGGAGAGGTGTGCCACCCAGGCCTGGCCAATCAGAATGCCCCATTCCCTAGGACACAGAGATCAGGCCAGAGAAGGCATGTGATCTGTGCTGGACCAATCACTAGTTGTCTGGGCCCTGCAAACGTACAGACGCTGAGAGAAACAAAGGCTTTTTTCTTTTGTGTTGCTAAGCCGAGAATATGTGAATTTGGAGCTGTCAGCACCTATCTCCCCTGGCAACATAGAGGAAATCCGTCTAGAGCCAGAGAGGAGAAGATCAACACGTGCAGGGAAGCGGAGAGAGCCCTGTTAGTATCTGGGAGGTGCTGGACCCACTGCATGCTGCTCTAGCGCTGCTTGTGGCCTTCCCCCTGCAGTGAGCCTCTAAGCCACAGCTCTTCTTTTTTTTCTTTTCATGTTTCTCTCTTTTTTTCTTTTACTTCTTCTTTTTTGCTGAAGTTAGTTTGAGATGGATTGTAACTGAGGGTCTTGACTTCTACAAATAGCATGCATTCATTAATTCGTCCATCAAACACTTATTGAGTGTCTAACATATACCAGGCGGTGTCTTATATCCTAGAGCCACAACTATAAACCAGTGGATTTGATCCTGCCCTCAGAGAGCTTACTGTTGTGGGAAGAGGCAGAATAAAAAGAATCTCACAATCAATTATTTTATATACTAATTTTAAGAAGTGCCTACAGAATGAAGGAAAACCTATAGAATGAAGCTCTGTGAGGGCAGGAGCCTCCATTTCTTTCACTCATTGATGAATCCTGCAGCACATAGGGTGTGAACTGAAGCGACTTAGCAGCAGCAGCAGCAAAAATACCACTTGAAAAAATATGAACAAAAGACAAAATTCCAGACATAACAGCAGGGAGATATGAGGGTCAGGGAGTTTTTCCAGGCAGCAACATTTAAGCTGAGATCTAAAGAACAGGGAAACCTAAATGGGAAGGAAATTTCAAGAAGAGGGGATATATATACATATATAGTCTTCCTAGGTGGGCGCTAGTGGTAAAGAACCCACCTGCTAATGAAGGAGATGTAAGAGACGTGGGTTCAATTCCTGGGTCGGGAAGATCCCCTGGAGGGCATGGCAACCCACTCCAGTATTCTTGCCTGGAGAATCCCATGGACGGAGGAGCCTGGTGGGCTACAGTCCGTAGGGTTGCAAAGAGTCAGACGTGACTGAACGACTAACACACACACCTACACACACACACACACACACACACATGTATAACTCACTTTGCAGTACAGAAGAAACTAGCACAACGTTGTAAAGCAACTACACTCTAATAAAAATTAAGAATAAAAATAAAGAACAGGGAGGAGTTGGCCAGGACGTAAGAGCAGAGGGGGGCATAAATCATGGGGGGTGGGAGGGAGCGGGCCTAACTGAAGGAGTGAGAGGAGGCTGCGGGGTTGGGTGTAGGGAGCGCCGGGGTGTGTAGTAGGAGAGGAAGCTGAGGCGGGCCTCACTCGAGTCTGCAGCGCCCACATTCGGGATCTGGATCACAGTCCCAAGGCAGGGGGAAGCCAGCGTTAGAGCAATGAACAGAGCAGTCAGAGTCCTTGGGTCTTAAATGGAAGCAGAGAATGAAAAGGGAATAAGGCCTGAGCAAAAGCAAGGATTGCCTTCACCCTGGTGAGAGATGGATGAAGATGGCAAAGAGGGCATAGCCAAGATATTTACAATGATTACCATCAAATGAGCGGAAACAACACTTACATAGGCAATGGGAAATGATTTCCTGAGCTGGAAAATGACTGGGTAAATAAATCAATGAGTTTCAGGGAAAATTGGTAAAAGAATTATATACCATGATATATCCTGGCCATGAAAAAAAAATTTTTTTTTACGATGAGGGAAAATATTGCAAGGCTCCTCAGATTAAGTGAGGTTACAAAGGGGGAAGTTTTAGATTGGATTTAGGCTTTACCTCAGCATTTCCAAATGCTAGACAATAGGGAGAAATGATTATTAGTTTTGGATGAAAAAGATGGTGACACAAGAATTCTGTACCCAACCAATTGTCATTCATGTGCAAAAACAATAGAAACATATCCCAGATTTACAGAGAAGGATGTAGAAAATGTATCATTCATGTGTTCTCCCTAAGTAAACAACCTGCAGACATACTTCAGTGGCTCAAGATGAATTAAAATTAAGAACTTGAAGATGGGAACACTGTAATATAAAGGTTTGGTTCCAAGCATTAAAACCAACTAAATATATCATAAGACTTGAACAATAACAACAAAATATATAGGGTTGAAAAGCAAGTTGGATTTAAAAAACAGGGAAATGAGAGAGCAGAGAGCAAGACAGGTAAGGATACACACTAAAATCTCTATTTGACATAAAATAAAACATAAGGGAGTTAGGAGATATAGATTGCTCTTTACTTCATAATCAGAGAAATGGATGTTTAAGAATATATTTGGTAAACATAAAAGTTGATAACCAGTTAAATTAAAAACAGGATTCAGTTCAGTTCAGTTCAGTCGCTCAGTTGTGTCCCACTCTTTGCGACCTCATGAATCGCAGCACGCCAGGCCTCCCTGTCCATCACCAATTCCCGGAGTTCACTCAGACTCACGGCCACTGAGTCAGTGATGCCATCCAGCCATCTCATCCTCGGTCATCACCTTCTCCTCCTGCCCCCAATCCCTCCCAGCAGCAGAGTCTTTTCCAATGAGTCAACTCTTCGCATGAGGTGGCCAAAGTACTGGAGTTTCAGCTTTAGCGTCAGTCCTTCCAAAGAAATCCCAGGGTTGATCTCCTTCAGAATGGACTGGTTGGATCTCCTTGCAGTCCAAGGGACTCTCAAGAGTCTTCTCCAACACCACAGTTCAAAAGCATCAATTCTTTGGCGCTCAGCCTTCTTCACAGTCCAA
>SJYX01006163.1:390582-416538 GCA_006410675.1 Oreotragus oreotragus
AACAGAGATCATTCTGTCGTTTTTGAGATTGCATCCAAGTACTGCATTTCGGACTCTTTTGTTGACCATGATGGCTACTCCATTTCTTCTGAGGGATTCCTGCCCGTAGTAGTAGATATAATGGTCATCTGAGTTAAATTCACCCATTCCAGTCCATTTTAGTTCACTGATTCCTAGAACGTCGACGTTCACTTTTGCCATCTCTTGTTTGACCACTTCCAATTTGCCTTGATTCATGGACTTGACCTTCCAGGTTCCTATGCAATATTGCTCTTTACAGCATCGGACCTTGCTTCTATCACCAGTCACATCCACAGCTGGGTATTGTTTTTGCTTTGGCTCCATCCCTTCATTCTTCCTGGAGTTATTTCTCCACTGATCTCCAGTAGCATATTGGGCACCTACTGACCTGGGGAATTCCTCTTTCAGTATCCTATCATTTTGCCTTTTCATAAATCATGGGAGATGACAAAATAAAACATGCTATATAACAAAAAGCAGAAAGTAAAGGATTTCTAAGTGATAGAGACACAATGTATAAAAAGATCGTAAAAACTACTCTGATACTAAGATTTCAAGTAACTTAAAAAAAAAAAGGTGAGGAATGGAGTACAGTTAACGATCTTATCTTATTCAGAGGGAATTTATTAGCTGATTTGATTCTTGACATTGACAGAGAAATCTTTTTCAGTATTTAACAAAACATACCAGGACAACCACTAGAAGTGGAGAAACAGAATTCAAACCTCCCAGACCACAAAAGGAACAAAGGTATGCTGCTGCCGCTGCTGCTGCTGAGTCGCTTCAGTCATGTCCGACTCTGTGCGACCCCATAGGCGGCAGCCCACCAGGCTCCCCTGTCCCTGGAATTCTCCAGGCAAGAGCACTGAAGTGGGTTGCCATTTCCTTCTCCAATGCAGGAAAGTGAAAAGTGAAAGTGAAGTCGTGTCCGACTGTTTGCAACCCCATGGACTGCAGCCTACCAGGCTGCTCCATCCATGGAATTTTCTGGGCAAGAGTACTGGAGGGGGTCAAAGATATACTATAAAACTTCAAAAGGCATAAAGAGAAAAAGGAAATCAGAGCATGATAAGTAGAAAATATAGACTAAAATAGTAGGCATGAGTCCAAACACATCAGTAATCACAGTAAACCTTCATTTTCAAATGATAGGATGGTCTCCCCAGCAAAGAAATGATAATCAACTGTAAAACTATTTAAAAAAAAATGTTCAGGAAGGATGCCAGAAATAAGATCAACACACCAAAACAAATAGCTCTGTTATTTGTCCATAGTAAACAACAACAATTTCAAATACCTAGGAATAACTTAAAACAATGTGTGGAAGATAAGGAAATGACAAATTATCCAATAGAAAAATAAGCAAAGGTCATGAACAGTCAGTTCACAGAAAAAGAAAAATGGTCCAGCAGACATAAAAACAAGTTCAACCTCACTGGTAATCAGAGATATGGAAATTGAAACAATATTAATACCAAAAGCAAAAAATGGTCCTTAATATGTAGTGATGGGGATGGAGTAGGGAAGCACATTCTCACAGGAATAAACATCAGTAAAGCATTTGTAGGCCCATTTGGGAATGCTTTAAATTTAAATGCATGTGTCTTTTGACCCAGCAGTTCTGCTTTCAAGAATCTGTTCTACAGAAATATCTGCACTCATGCCAAGATACTCACTGCAGAATTATTTACAATAATAAAAAAGGAGGGGAACAAATATCTGAAAGTAGAGGGACAATCAATTAGATTACAATATATCCATATGTAAGCAAGGGCCAAGCAGCTGACCCTCTTCTCTGCTTAGGTGATTTTAACATTTCACCTTGAAGCAAACCTTCTCCATTCAGGGAAGGATAGCTTTTGTGGTATCCATTATTTATGGCAGTGTCCCCCTTGCCCTGAGAAAATGGCAAAATAAAGCTTTCTGTGGCTTCATCAGAGCAGGATTCTTACAGATGCTCTTGCTATGGAGGTTTGGCCTTTAGGAGAAGGTAAACTGATTTGCATGAGAAGCACAAATCCTCTGAGAAGGAAGCCATGGTGGTTATTGCCTCTCTTCTCTGACATTTGAAATTAAGGAGCCCTGATCAGGTGGAACACTAACGCCCTAACGTAGATCTGCTGGTAAGAAGAACGCAGTGGTTTCCAATACAGAAATCATCATGAAGGAAGTGGGAATCTGGGCTCGAAACAGGTATCTAAGAGCTCATAGAGAAAGCTGTGCCTTTAGGTCAGGGCACCTCGGCATGGTAATGTTTTGGGGAAACTATAGTCAAGTTGCAACTCTCTTAAGAAAGACCCAGGTCAACAATGTCAGCATCACAGTAGAAGAGCGTTCATTGGGTTGTGGGGCCCAGGTTCAACAGGAACACCATGTGAAGTCAACCGAAGGACAAATACTAGTGACTAAAGAGGGTTAAGCTGACCCCCTTCCATGGAATGTCATGTAGAGATGGGTAACTATAATGGCTGACAAGTCATGGTGTTACCTGGCTCTCTATAGCAATCTGACCTCATCTCCAATTACTGCTCCCTCCCTTGGTCTGGTCTAAGCCTCTTTATTGTTCCCTAAACATGCTAGCAGGTTCTTGTCAAGTCTTTGGTCTTACTTTGCCTAGAAAGCTCTTTTCTTATTTTGCCTCACTTCTTACAAGTCTGCTCAAACATTACCCTTTGAGTGAGGCCTTCCTTGTTCATCATTTGAAAAATTATGAACCTCTTCCCCTTCCAAGTCTGGTCTAAGCCTCTTTATTGTTCCCTAAACATGCTAGCAGGTTCTTGTCAAGTCTTTGGTCTTACTTTGCCTAGAAAGCTCTTTTCTTATTTTGCCTCACTTCTTACAAGTCTGCTCAAACATTACCCTTTGAGTGAGGCCTTCCTTGTTCATCATTTGAAAAATTATGAACCTCTTCCCCTTCCACATGTTAGCACTCCCCATTGCCTTTCTCATTTATCACTTATTTATTGTGTTTATTGCTCATTTCTAATCCACCTTCTCCTACCCTCACTAGAATGTAAGCTTCATGAAAGCAAATCTTTTGTATGTTTGGTTCACTCATTTATCCCCAGGACCTAGGACAGTGCCTGACACGTAGCAAGTGCCCTGTGAATATCTGCTGAAAGAATAAACATGTACTCATAGAAAAACCCTTAAATATATAAGTGAAAAAAAGCGAATTGCCAAATAACATATATCAGTTCAGTTCAGTCACTCAGTCGTGTCCGACTCTTTGCGACCTCATGAATCACAGCACGCCAGGCCTCCCTGTCCATTACCAACTCCCGGAGTTCACTCAGACTCACATCCATCGAGTCCGTGATGCCATCCAGCCATCTCATCCTCAGTTGTCCCCTTCTTCTCCTGCCCCCAATCCCTCCCAGCAGCAGAGTCTTTTCCAGTGAGTCAACTCTTCACATGAGGTGGCCAAAGTACTGGAGTTTCAGCTTTAGCATCATTCCTTCCAAAGAAATCCCAGGGCTGATCTCCTTCAGAATGGACTGGTTGGATCTCCTTGCAGTCCAAGGGACTCTCAAGAGTCTTCTCCAACACCACAGTTCAAAAGCATCAATTCTTTGGCGCTCAGCCTTCTTTACAGTCCAACTCTCACATCCATACATGACCACAGGAAAAACCATAGCCTTGACTAGACGGATCTTAGTTGGCAAAGTAATGTCTCTGCTTTTGAATATGCTATCTAAGTTGGTCATAACTTTTCTTCCAAGGAGTAATAGTATCATATTATTCATGTGAAAATAATATATGTGTGTTTGTGTGTAAAGGGAATATATAAAAAATATCAAACTATGTGGGGAAGAAAATGGGATGGGGTAATTGAAGTGATTTATTTTTTAATCACTTAAAAATTAATTTTTCATCTGTATACTCCTGTCTTATTCATATTATTTTACAGAAGAGTATGCATGTGTCATATAATAAAATATATAACAAATGAAAAATTTTCATAACTAATATTAAGAGTCATGTCCAACTCTTTGCAACCCCATGAACTGTAGCCCACCAGGCTCCTCCTTCCATGGAATTTTCTAGGCAAGAATCCTGGAGTGGGTTGCCATTTCCTTCTCTAAGGGATCTTCCTGACCCAGGGATCGAACCTGGGTCTCCCACATTGTGGGCAGGTGCTTTATTGTCTGAGCCACCAGGGAATTAATATTAAGAGGGTAACAATTTAAGAACAAGGTCCAGACTTTTGGTATTGGCAGCATAGTTTACGTCAGATTTGTCCTCTTGAAGAAAAATTTATAAACTCTGGCCAAAATATTTTTTAAATGACTTGAAATTCCTGGAGAATGACCAAAAATAGGAAGAAATGTGAGGGAATTCAATTCTTGAAAGAATAGAATATGCTGCATGAGATCCATGCTTGGATGGTTTCTCCTCAGAGAATACTTCCCAGATCTTGCAAAGCGTGAGGATAGAAGACAGCAGCAAGCTGTAGCCTGAGGAGTCGGGGGACAGAATTTAGGGCTGTCAGAGGACTGGAACTTGAGGAAGGAAAACCAGGAAGGAGGGAGCTACAGAAGGCAGAAGCACCAAATCTATTCATAAAATGTCCTCAAATCCTTGGCTGACTTCTAAGCTATGTGAGTAGAGAGACTCCAAAGAAATTAGGGAAAATAACTTCCTGAAGCCTGAAAGAGTTGGGCAGCAACTTCCATAGCTCTTCACTTCAAGGGAAGCAGTACCTGGAGTTTGAGTTTTATCATGTTAGGGGAGCTTGGTAAATACCACAGGCATTCCACTGAAGTTCCAGAAGGACAGTGACCAGCCCAAGGAATTCTCCCTAATAAGGCCAAAATTAAAAGAAATGATTTATAGTAAAGCATAAACCCAAGATTCCACAAGCTCAAGGTGATACACCAATAAGTTACTGCCTACTGTAACAAAACTCAACCCTCCTCAGAGGAAGGTAACAGAATCCAGAATCTCCACAATGGTGTTTACCTACAATGCTGAGTATGCAACAGAAAGTTATTAGACACGTGAACAAACAGGAACATGCGACTCAGTAGAGGAAAAATAAGGCAATAAGAACAAACCCTTGGATAATAACCGGGTTAAAGAACCCACAGGAAAACGTGAGAAATAATGTGTTTAGAAAAAGAGAAGCTCAGTAGAGACACAAAACCTGTAAAAACACAAAAGCAAAACCCCCAGCTCTGTGAGTGCTTATTGAATGGTATGCTCTAACTGGATGAAGTGTATGTTACATAAATTACACCTGAGTAAAATTGTTACATATATTTAAGACTGTCAGTGGAAATCCTTGAACTAAAAAATATACTAACTGAAATAAAACACTCATTGAATAAGATTAAAAGCAGTTTGGGAAAATGGCAGAGTATGATCCTCCAAAAATTCATTCCTCCATAAAACAACAAAAAAATTGGAAAACAATCAATATGATTAACATATGCAGACCTATGGAAATTAACCAGAAGCTTGGAGCAACCTGGGGAGTGTGTATTTAAGAAAAATGGTTGAGTCTCAGTTACAGCAGCAAGTTTTGTGGCATTTAAACTTGCCCTAGTCTCATCTCTCACTTTCCAGTCCTTCAGTAGCCTTGAAGGATAATAGCCCAATTCCCTCTTGGGAAGCCCTTTTGGCAGTCACTGGTGGGAATAAAATGGAGCTGGAGCTCTTTCAAAGACTTGTTCCCAAGAAGTGTCATTATTTGGGCCTGTGCTTAAAGATTGCAATTACAGGACTGGTTTGAAGCTAGCTTATACAAGCAGCCTCATCCTTAGAAGAGGTGGAGGGTGGTGTTGTTTGAAAAAAGTTACAGGCACATGTTTCAACTTCATGACTACCTGAGGCAATAAATAACAGCTGAGGGTACCAAAAACTAGCCAAGAAGCATGAAAGGAAAATCTCAGGAATGAGATGACCATGGGGTCTTGAAAAGTCCTGTCATATTCTTGGCAGTCTACACAGTCACATCCATGTGTCGGGCTGTGCACATGCTCAGGAAGACTAGAGAAAGACCTAAGCTCTCAATTTATGGCTGGCCTTGAGGATTTGTGCAAATAGGAAGTAAAGGCTTAGGTGGAGTAGTAAACTGCCTGACTAGTGTGGAAGGTACACACCAATACACACGCAGAACCCCTTGGCAATGACTTATTGGTTCTGGTTATTTAAGAAAATCTCTGTCCAATTGTTTGCTAATCAACAAGCTAACCAACTGAAAACCTATCGGCCATATACAATAAAGAATATAGGCTTTGTGTGTATGAGTTGCTCAGCCATGTCTGACTCTTTGTGACCCCGTGGCTCCTCTGTCCATGGAATTCTCCAGGCAAGAATACTGTAGTGGGTAGCCATTCCCTTCTTCAGGGGATCTTCCTGACCCAGGGTTGAATCCAGGTCTCCTGCATTGCAGGCAGATTCTTTTCCATCTGAGTCATCAGGGAAGATTTAAAGAATTAATTCAGAGAAATTACTGAAAACAAAAACAAACAAACAAAACTCTACACAACTACAAGTAACAATAACACAAGCACTGGGGGGAGGTGTGATTTCCAAGCACCACATAATAGTATTTTAAATGCCTAGTTTTAATGAAAAATTATTATTCTTTTTATGCGAATACAAAAAAAGTTGTCACAGGAAAAAGGGAATTAATAAAAACTGTCCCTGAAGAAGCCCAGATGTTAAACCTGCTAGACCAACGTTTAAAATTGACTATTTTAAATATATTCAAAGCACTGAAGAAACCATGTCTAAAGAAATAAAGAAAATTATGAAAATGATGTATCATCATTTAGAGAATATATAAAAAAGAGACAATTATAAAAAATACCCAAATGGAAATTCTGGAGTTGAAAAATATAATTAGAATGGAAAATTCACTAGAGGTCTTCATCAGCAAATTTGAGTAGGCAGAAGACACAGTCAGTGAATTCAAAGATAGCTTCAAATTATAAAAGCAAAAACTGACAATTAGAAGACAAAAAAAGAAATGGGAGAATTAAACAACCCTATAAATCAAGTTGATCTGGTGTACATCTATAGAATATTCTGCTCAGTACCAACTAAATGTGCATCCTTCTCAAGTGCATATGGATTATTCCCCAGAGAAGACCATATGTTAGGCAATAAGACAAGACTTAATAAGTTGGAAAGAATTGAACTCATACAGTGCAAGTTCTCCAGGCACAATGAAATAAAATTAGAAATAGTTGGGGTGTTTGGAATTGACATGTACACACGGGTATATTTAAAAAGGATAACCAACAAGATCCTACTGTATAGCACAGGGAACTCTGCTCAGTGTTAGGTGGCAGCCTGGATGGGGGAGAGGGGAGGTTTGAGGGAGAATAAAGAAAAAAAAATCTTAAAAGCAGCCAGAGAAAAAGGACACAGGGGAACAATTATAAGAATGTCAGCTGACTTCTCATCAAAAAAAGAAGTCCAGAAGACAATGAAATGATAATTTTGAAGTGCTGGAAGAAAAAGATGGCCAAAGTAGAATATTATATTGAGTGAAATATATTCCTTTAAATAAAATGAAATAAAAATTTTTTCAGATAAGCAAAAGCTGAAAGAGTTCATTGCCTCAAACTACACTGCGAGAACTACCAAAGGAAGTTCTTCAGGAGGAAAGAAAGTGTTATTAGATGGAAAATTGGATCCACAGGGAGGAATAAAGAGTACTGGAAAGGGAATATATATGTTTAAAAATAAAGTAACTATTTTTATTTTAAAAATTCTTTAAAATTCAGTTGTCTGTTTAAAGCAAATGGTGGCAATGTACTGTGGGGCTTACGAAATGTTCTTATGAAATATAGCACAGAAGATAGGATGAGGTGCAAAATGGAATTATACCATTGTATAGTACTCTTGCCTGGAAAATCCCATGGACGGAGGAGCCTGGTAGGCTGCAGTCCACTGGGTCGCGAAGAGTCAGACATGACTGAGCGACTTCACTTTCACTTTTCACTTTCATGCATTGGAGAAGGAAGTGGCAACCCCTCCAGTATTCTTGCCTAGAGAATCCCAGGGATGGGGGAGCCTGGTGGGTTGCCGTCTATGGGATCGCACAGAGTCGGACACGACTGAAGCGACTTAGCAGCAGCAGCAGCATAGTATCTTATGTATGATGTTGTATAATATTAATTCAGCATAGGTTATGGTAAGTTATGGATGAATATTGTAATCCCTATAATAACATAAAGAATAATAATAACATAAAGAAGGTAAAAAGCCAAAAGACTTCAAAGAAGATATATGAATGGCCCCATAAGCACATGGAAAGATCTCAATATCCTTAACTGTCAGGAGAATGCAAATCAAAACCCTATTGAGACACCACTTCACATTCATTAGAATGGCTATAATAATAATTAAAAAAAAACAATAATAATAAGTATTGGTGAGGATGTGAGAAATTGAAACCCTTATATATCACTGCTGCTGCTGCTAAGTCACTTCAGTCATGTCCGACTCTGTGTGACCCCAGAGATGGCAGCCCGCCAGTTCTCCAGGCAAGAATACTGGAGTGGGTTGCCATTTCCTTCTCCAATGCATGAAAGTGAAAAGTCAAAGTGAAGTCANGCTGCTGCTGCTAAGTCACTTCAGTCATGTCCGACTCTGTGTGACCCCAGAGATGGCAGCCCGCCAGTTCTCCAGGCAAGAATACTGGAGTGGGTTGCCATTTCCTTCTCCAATGCATGAAAGTGAAAAGTCAAAGTGAAGTCACTCAGTCGTGTCTGACTCCTAGTGATCCCATGGACTGCAGCCCACCAGGCTCCTGCATCCAAGAGTACTGGAGTGGGTTGCCATTGCCTTCTCCATGTAAAATGTGTCACCTTGGAAACCAATCTGGCAATTTTTCAAAAGTTTAAACACAAGATTACCATATGGCCTAATACTTAAACTCCTAGGTATATGCCCAAGTGAAATGAAAATGTATATACATACAAAAATTTATGCACAAATGCTCATAGCAGTATTATTCATTATAGCCAAAATGTGGAAACAACTTGTGTCCATCAACTGAAGAATGGATAAATAAAATTTGGCTTATACATACAATGGAATATTATTTCACCATAAAAAAGAATTAAGTATTCATCCATGCTACAACATGGATGAATCTTGAAACCATCATGCTAAGCGGAAGAAGTCAGCCACAAAGACCACAAATTATATGATTCCATTTATATAAAATGTCCAACACAGGCAATTCTAGAGACAGAAAGTGGTTTATTTGTAGACTAGGGCTAGAAGTGGGCTGGCAGCAGAGGGAAGGGAGCTAAATGATCCATGGGTATTTTTAGTGGAAGTAAAATTGTTTGTGCTGATGGTTGCACAACCCTATGAATATTCTAAAAATCACGGAATTGTATACAGTTGATCTGTGAACAGCACAAGGGTTAGGGACGCCGATTCCTACACAGTCAAAAATCCATGTGGAAATTTACATTTGGCCCTCGGTATCCATGGTTCCACATCCGTGGATTCAACCAGTGAGGAGGGATCATGGAAAAAAGCTGCATGTGAGAGGACCTGCACAGTTCGAACCCATGTTGTTCAAGGGTTAACGATACTTAAATAGCTAAAGTTGTATGGCATGTGAATTAGATATCAATAAAACTCTAGAAAGTACCAATGGAGAAGATGAAAGTGGAATACTAAAAACACTTGATTAAGCCAAAAGAAGGCAGAAAAGAAAGAACAAGAAACAGAGAACACAGGGAATAAACAGAAAACCACTAACAGGATGCCTGACCAACACCCAGCCGTATCTATAATTACATTAAGTGCAAATAGACTCAAAGTGAAAGTGCTAGCTGCTCGGTCATGTCTGACTCTTTGTGACCCCAAGGACTGTACACTACCGGGCTCCCCTGTCCATGGAATTCTTCAGGCAAGAATGTTGGAATGTGTTGCCATTCTCCAGGGGATCTCCCCAACCCAGGGATCGAACCTGGGTCTCCTGCATTGCAGCCAGATTCTTCGCCGGGTGAGTGGCTTAAACAATAGAAACTTATTTCTCACAGTTCTGGAGGCTGGGAAGTCCGGTATCAAAGTGCTAGCGGCGTTTTGCTGTGGCAGCCCAAGCTGACTGATACAGGTGCATGGACATTGCTATGTCCTCTCAGTAACTGATAAAACAAGTGCACAAAAACAGTAAAGGTATAGGAAATTTGAACATTATCAACCAATTTGACCAAATGGACATTTATATAACACTGACGCAACAACTCAGGAATACTTTAAAATATACAAGGAACATTTACCAAGGTAGACCATACACTGGGCATTAAAACAAATCTCAATGAATTTCAAAGGACGGAAACTATACAGAGTATGTTCAGTGATCATCATGAAATTAAATGAGAAACAAAACTAATTTTTTAAAAATGCAAAATTCCCAAAGATTTGGGTATTAAGGAACACCATTTAAATCTATAGGTCAATAAGGAATTACAAGGGATATTCAAAGCTATTTTGAATTGAATGGTAGTGAACTCATACCAAAATCTGGAGGATGCAGCTAAAGCAACACTTAGAAGGAAATTTATAGCTTTAAGTACTAATATTAGAAAAGACCAGTTTTAAAATCAATTATCAATGCTTCCACCTTAAAATTTAAAAAAAAAAGAGAAAATTAAACTCAAAACTAGGAGGATAAAGGAAATAATAGAAATAAGAGTGGAAACAAAGGAAAGAGAAACAGATAAATACAGAAAGTCAACAAATCCAAAAATCAATGCAAATAACAAATTATTGATATATGCAATAACAGATTGGCTTAAAAGCATGTTAAGTGAAAGAAGCCAGTCAAAAAAGTAGGATTCCATTTATCTGAGGTTCTAGATAGTGGCCCACTGATCAAATGCAGCCCAATGCCTGTTTTTATATAATCTTGAGTTAAGAATGGTTTTTATATTTTTTTAGAAGATTGTAAAGGAGAAGGAGGAGGAGAAATAGTGCTAAGTCACTTCAATCGTGTCTGACTCTGTGTGACCCCATAGACGGCAGCCCACCAGGCTCCCCCGTCCCTGGGATTCTCCAGGCAAGAACACTGGAGTGGGTTGCCGTTTCCTCCTCCAATGCATGAAAGTGAAAAGTGAAAGTGAAGTCGCTCAGTCCAGTCGTGTCCGACTCTTGGCAACCCCATGGACCGCAGCCTATCAGGCTCCTCCGTCCATGGGATTTTCCAGGCAAGAGTACTGGAGTGGGGTGCCATTGCCTTCTCTGGAGAAATAGTAGTGACAGAAATTTTATGTGCCCTGCAAAGACTGAAGTGTTTACTGTCTGTCTTTTTTACAGAAAAGTTTTCTAATGGTTGATTGAGACAAGCAAAACAATGGTAATACAAATGAGAGGGGTGCTTACCTTTTGGATAAGATGGAAGGATGACTGGGACAGGGCATGAACAAACATTCTTGTGTAATAGAAATGTTTGCTGTTTTGACTGTGATGATTACTTGGATGTCAAAACTCATTAAAATCTGAGCAGTTTATTGTACATAAATGTTACCTTAATTGGAGAACCAGGAGGTCTTTTCCCCGCCATGAGCTGCATTCATTGATTAAATTTAAAAAGCATCTTTTAAAAATATGTTTAAATTTTCCCCCTCATATCTTTCCTTCTGAGTGGGATTGACATTTTTGAATAAAGAACTTTGTGCTAGAGGTCTTCTTTGAAATGTTTAGCTTGACTAAGAGTTCATCAAATAAAAAACAGGTTTTATAGAGCTTCAGAAATTATTGTTTCCAAAAAAAAAAAGAGAAATTATTGTTTCCTTGGGATTATGCTTCCCAACTAACAATTTAGCATGATTGAAAATATAAATTTATGTTGTGAAAACTGCAACAGATGCTCTCTTTCCAATGTTTATATGTCTATATGTGATTGGGGTTGAGCAGTGTATTCTCTCCACTTACATGAAAAAACATGTGGCAAATTATTTTGCAACATCTTCTGTTTTCCATTCATTGGTATGAATTTAACTGGTAGAAAGTTGCTTTGGTCTTTAAACTGATGTTAAATTCTGTTCCAGTATGATTCTTAATTTTGAGAGTCCAAGTTTTGAATTTTTCTTCTTTCAAATTTGTGATTTTTTAAATGCAAAATGTTGACTTGTATTGGCTTATCTATATATATTATCAGGAGCCCTAGTTCCCTTTCTCTCTGTTTAAATGATGAAATGGGATTGTTAGAAAAATCTTTGGTATATAGAATTTGGATTCTTCATAAAGCAAGATATGGGAGTAAAAACCCAGAGTCACTAGAGGAGCTAATAATAGCATTATAGTTTTTATTTTAGAAATATTTCATGTATAGGTAGGTTTCTATGACTCTTTTAGATAGTCAGCTGGCAATGAACAACAGGGAAGAAATATTGTTTTAAAAGTTGATGTAAAGATACCACTTCTGAAGAAAAAGTAGGAACAGTAGAAAATGGAGGTAGAGTTCTTAGACCTCTGCCTCACACCATATATAAAAATAAATTCCAGATGGGTAAAAATATAAATAGTCTATTTCTAGCAGTGGCTGTCTGGAGAAACCGCCCAGTATAGAGTGCTTAAAATGCTGGATGAAATACAAAAAGCATCTTTCTTTTTAAAGACATGGCAATGTCAGAAAAGGAAGGGAAATTGTCAGAAAGAAGAAAGCTCCACTCCAGAAAAATTCCAGCTGGAGTTGGTGTTTGTCTGGTGACATCTGCCAATCCCTGGTGGCTTAGCAAAGTGCAGAGGATAGGGGTTGAGTGTAAGAGGGCAGGGAGTTTGGATTGAAAGTACACAAAGCTGTGATTCCCTGAGGCTGAACTAAAAAAGTGACTGAACTGAAAAAATACCAATAGAAAAAGGCAAGGTGGATTCTCATCTCCAATATGGGGCTGTGCTCACTTGGAAATGATGTCTCATACCTGTTTATCAAAAAGGACCTCAAGCCTCAAGCTTAAAATGATTCTGGGTTTGTAGTGCCCTAACTCCCCAGCAGAAGCAAACATGTGAAATTTTTTGCAAAGGAACACATTTTCACTTGGGCCTCAATTGCCACAGATAAATTTTCAAAGTTTATGGGTTTACACACATTTGAAGAATCCTCAAATACAGGAGGTAATGAGATACTATGCGTGTGAATCAGCAGAAACAATACCTAGAAGGATCTGATCTGTAAATATGATAGCTACTTAGAATGATCAGTTACAGAATACAAGAGACACATTGGAGTGGGTAGCTTTTCCCTTCTCCAGGGGATCTCCCCAACCCAGGGATCAAACCCAGGTCTCCTGAATTGCAGGCAGATTCTTTACCAGCTGAGCCACAAGGGAAGCCCAGAGACCCATTAACTATGTTTAAAGAAATACAAAAGACACCAAAAGTTTGACAAAGTAGCAAGGGACCATCAAGAGGAATTAGGCAGAATTAAAAACAAACCTTGCTCCTTGGAAGAAAAGCTATGACAAACCTAGACGGAGTGTTGAAAGGCAGGGACATTGCTTTGCTGACAAAGCTCTGTCTAGGCAAAGCCATGGTTTTTCCAGTAGTCATGTATGGGTGTGAGAGCTGGACCATAAAGAAGGCTGAACACCGAAGAACTGATCCTTTTGAGCTGTCGTGTTGAAGACTCTTGAGAGCCTCTTGGACAGCAAGGAGATCAAACCAGGCAATCCTAAAGGAAATCAATCCTGAGTATCTATTAGAAGGACTGATGCTGAAGCTGAAGTTAGAATACTTTGGCCACCTGATGTGAAAAGCCAACTCGTTAGGACAGATCCTGATGCTGGGAAAGACTGAAGGCAGGAGGAGAAGGGGACGACAGAGGATGAGCTGGTTGGATGGCATCACCAACTCAATGGACATGAGTCTGAGAAAACTCCAGGAGGTGGCGAAGGACAGGGAGGCCTGGCGTGCTGCAGTCCATGGGGCTGCAAAGAGTTGGACACAACTGAGTGACTGAACAACAACGAAGATGAACCAAACAGAACTTCTGGAAATTAAAAATAAAACGGGAAACACTAAAGAGCTGAAAGGGGAGATTATACACAGGAGGAGGGAGAAGATATAGCTAGGAAGTTGCCCAGAACGCACTAAGAAGAGACAAAGAGAGCAAATATGTGATGGATTAAGAGATAAGAAGGAGCGGATGAGACTACCACAGACCTAATGGGAGTTCTAGAAGGAAGGGGAGCTGCAATATTCAGAGATTATCATTGAGAATTTCCAAAACAGATGAGAGGTGGGAATTTTCAGTGTAAGATTCAAAAAGACAGACAATTCTCAAACAGGATAAAAAAAAATGAAATATACACCTGTATAAGATGAAGGAAGGGCAAGAACAGATCATTATGAGGGGACAAGAATTTGACTGAAACCTGTCTTTTCAGCATCCACGATGGAACTCAAAAGATGGGAGGATTATATCTGCAAAGTGCTGGGAGAAAGTAATTGTTGTTGAATTACAAGCTCAGTAAAATTTCTTTCAAAAGAGAGGGCAAAATAAAGGTAAAGTAAAGGACAAACAAAAACAGAGGAATTTACCTTCAATGGACTCAAGAAGATGCTAAAGATAAAGCACCTTTAGATGAAATACTCATCTGCAGTAGTCGAGGGAAATGTAACTTAAAGGCACAATGCTACTACTACACACCCACTGCTGCTGCTGCTGCTGCTGCTGCTAAGTCGCTTCAGTCATGTCCAACTCGGAGTGACCCCATAGACGGCCTCCTACCAGGCTCCTCTGTCCCTGGGATTTTCCAGGCAAGAACACTGGAGTGAGTTGCCATTTCCTTCCCCAATGCATGAAAGTAAAAAGTGAAAGTGAAGTCGCTCAGTCGCATCCGACTCTTAGCGACCTCATGGATTGCAACTGCAGCCTGCCAGGCTCCTCCATTCATGGGATTTTCCAGGCAAGAGTACTGGAGTGGGGTGCCATTGCCTTCTCCAACACACCCACAAGAAGCGTACAGTTTAAAAAGACTGACCACACTAAGCGTTGATGAGAAATTGGAGCAACTGAAATGCTCATTCACTGCTCATGGAAAAGGTAAGGTGGTACAACCACCTTGGAGAACAATTTGGCAGTTTCTCTAAAAGTCAAACACATACCTACCATACAATCCAGCCATTCCACTCCTTGGCATTTACAGAAGAGGAAAGCAAATGTATGTCCATACAATGACTTGTACTAGTGTTTACAGCAGCTTTATTTGCAATAGCAAAACAAAAACAAAAACCTTAAAACAATCCAAAATTCACAAACAGGTGAATGGATACATAAATTGTGGATATGCCTACCATGGAATACCGTCTAGCGATGAAACAGAATGAGCTGTTGATGTACACAGAGTGAATGTTCACAGTATGATAGGTGCTGAAAGAAACCAGTCCAAAGTACAGCATCGTTCCTTTTATAGAAACCTCTAGACTATGTACGCTAATCTTTAGTGACAGAAAATTAGATTAGCGCCTGTCTGGGGATGGGGCAAGGGCAAGTAGGGGTGGGAGGTAGTGATCACCAAGGGTCATGAGGAAACATCTGTGGGGGATGGGTAGTTCACTGTCTTGATTGTGGTGATGGTGATGTGGGAACTTGCCAACTGCACACTTTAAATATACAGAGTTCCTTGCGTGTCAATTATACCTCAGTAAAGTTGTAAAAAATGGTAAGAGGATGGGAGGGAGCAAGGAAGGAAGGAAGAAAGTAAAGGAAGAAAGGAGGGAAGAATGGAAAAGAAAAACCGAATTCAGCGGTGTGCTGGAGCCTGCAAAATTCGACCATCTCTTCCCACATCCACACTCAGTGATGGTACATTGGTGGCTTGAAATAGAACGTGGTGGGAGTACATTCGCTACAAATCAGGGATCCTCCTAACCCCAGTTACTCCTAGCCACTGCGTGCACTCTGGCAGAAGAAAACCAAGCCTAGAAGTGCCTTCATGCAAGGGGGAAATGGCGGGCAAAAGCCACGAAAAACACAGGAATAAGTTTAAAAAGCAAATGTAAAAATGTGTTAATAGTATCGACTTCATGGGGTTACAGACAATGGGGTAGATCCAACCTACAGAACAATAATAGCAGGTACGGTCTGAAATAGGGTGACTGGAGTTGAAAGAGCCCAAGACTCATGAATTGATCGGGAGGAGCACACAGATACTAACTGTAGACGTTTAAGGTTAAACACAAATGCTAAAATGTTTAGAGCAACTACTAAAAGCATATAAGTGAAGTGTATACTTTCAAAAGAGGAAAAAGATTCAATGAGGGAATATTCTTAATTCAACCCGAAAGAAGGCAAGAAGCGGTGTGCTGGAGACATCTTGTGCTGATTCCTGAGAGCTAATTGGTAAATTTTCAGGTATTACGTGAATCAGCTGTTAACCATATCTACGATTAGAAATTAAACTGGCAACTTAAAATTAAGTATACAGAGTTTGCTAAACAGCGGTAATAAATACTCAAAATACATCACTTCATAGTTATTTTACTATTATCTGTGCTCTTGAAGTTATTCATGTCTATTCTGTCTGTCTGATGGAAATACTCCGTGCTATTGCTCATTTTTCCAAACTCTGTAATTAGTGATGTCATGTTGGTAGTTTGAAATGAGCCATGATAGGAGTGATTACACTCAGAAATCTGGAAACAGTACAAATTGGGGCTTGGTTAAATGTTTTGTTGATAATCTAGACTCAATAAAGTGATGAAGAAAAGTGTTAACACAGGTTAAACTTTAAAGTATGTTGTGTCTGCAATCTTTATATTGGGAATAGCACAAAATATTCAGAGGATATTCTTTTAACATTTGAAGCTATTATCTAGCTCAGCAAAGAAGATGTTCTTATTAATATAAACAAAAATATAAACCGACATCGATGGCAGAAGCACACTTAGAGAACTGGTGATTAAACTTTTTCTAGTTCACCACTGTTAGAAGGGGTGTGTGTGTGTGTGTGTGTGTGTGTGTGTGCGTGCAAGTAGCAGGACAAAGTGAAAGCACAAGATAAGAGTAGAAATTATTTCAACTATTTCTACAGCCGCATGAATGTAAAGGATTAGTCAGCCTATATTAAGAAACAGACAAGCAAAGCCCACTTAAACCCAGTTATACGTTGTTCACAAGAGACACACCTAAAACACTGTTGTTGTTGTTAAGTTGCCCAGTCGTGTCCGACTCTTTGCAACCCCAGGGACTGCAGCAGCCCAGGCCTCTCTGTCCCTCACCATCTCCTGAAGTTTGCGCACGTTCACGTCCGTTACATCGGTGATGCCATCCAGCCATCTCATCCTCTGACTCCCTCTCCTCTTTCTGCCCTTAATTTTCCCAGGCATTGGACTTTCCCAATGAGTCAGCTGTTCTCATCAGATGACCAAAATACTGGAGCTTCAGCTGCAGTATCAGTCCTTCCAATGAGCATTCAGGGTGATTTCCCTTAAGATTGACTGGTTTGACCTCCTTGCTGTCCAAGGGACTCTCATGAGTCTTCTCCAGCACCATAGTTCAAAGGCATCAATTCTTCGGCTCTCCGGCTTCTTTATGGTCCAGCTCTCACAACTGTACGTGACCACTGGGAAGACCATAGCCTTGACTATATGGACCTTTGTCAGCAGAGTTATGTCTCTGCTTTTCAACACACTGTCTCTGTTTGTCATAGCTTTCCTGCCAAGAAGCAAACATCTTCTGATTTCATGGCTGCAGTCACCATCTGCAGTGATTTTAGAGCCCAAGAGGAGGAAATCTGTCAGTACTCCCACTTTACCCCCTCTATTTGTCGTGAAGTAATGGGGCCGGATGACATGATCTTGTGTTTTTTTTTTTTTTTAATATTTAGCTTTCAGCCGGCTCTTTCACTCTCCTCCTTCACCCTCATCAAGATGTTCTTTAGTTCCTCTTTGCTTTCTGCCATTAGAGTGGTATCAGCTGCATATCTGAGGTTGTTGATGTTTCTCCCACCTATCTTGGTTCCAGCTTGTAACTCATCCAGCCCGGCATTTCTCATGATGTGCTCAGCATATAGGTTAAACAAACAGGGTGACAGCAGAAAGCCCTGTCATACTTCTTTCTCAATCTTGAACCAATCAGTTGATCCACACAGGGTTCTAACTCTTGCTTCTTGACCCACATACAGGTATCTCAGGAGACAGGTAAGATGGTCTGGTATTCCCATCTCTTTAAGAGCTTTCTACAGTTTATTATGATCCACACAGTCAAAGGCTTTGGCATCATTGATGAAACAAAGGTAGATGTTTTTTGGAATTTCCTAACTTTCTCTATGATTTAGCAAATGTAGGCTATTTGATCTCTGGTTCTTCTTCCTTTTCTAAATCCAGCTTGGACATCTGGAAGTTCTTGGTTCACATAATACTGAATTCTAGGATGCAAGATTTTAAGCATGACCTTACAAGCATGAGAGATGAGGGCAATTGTCTGATGGTTAGCACATTCTTTGGTACTATCCTTCTTGGGAATTGGAATGAGGATTAACCTTTTCCAGTCCTGTGGCCACTGCTGAGTCTTCCAGATTTGCTGACATATTGAATGCAACACCTTGATGGCATCGTCCTTTAGGGTTTTGAATAGTTCTATTGGGATTTCATTGCGTCCGCTGGTTTTATTAATAACAGTGCTTCCTAAGGCCCACTTGACTCCACTCTCCAGCACGTCTGGCTCTGGGTGGCTGATCACACCATCGTAGCCATCCAGTGCATCTGAATCTTTTTTATACAGCTCTTTCAGGCATTCTTTCCACCTCGATCTCTTCAGTGTCGGCTAGGTCTTTACAATTTATGTCCTTTATTGTGCCCATCTTTGGGCAAAAAACTCCCTTGATATCTCCAGTTTTCCTGAAGAGTTCTCCAGTCTTTCCCCTTCTGTTGTTTTCCTCTAGTTTTATACACTTCCTTGAAGAAGGCCTTCTTGTCTCTCTGTGCCGTTCTTTGGAAATTTGCATTTAGTTGGATTTACCTTTTCCTTTCTCCCTTGCTTTTCACCCTCTTCTTTCTTTAGCAATTTGTAAGACTTCCTCAGATAATCACTATGCCTTCTTGCTTTTCTTTTTCTTTGGGATGGTTGTTCACTGCCTCCTGTATAATATTAAGGGCCTCTGTCCATAGTTCTTCAGGCACACTGTTTACAAGTTCTAATCCCTTGAATCTACTTGTTACCGCTACTGCATATTCATAGGGGATTTTACTTAAGTCGTACCTGGCTGGTCTAGTGGTTTTCCCCACTTTTTTAGTTTAAGCCTGAATTTTGCTATGAGAAGCTGATGATCTGAACCACAGTCAGTGTTTTTGCTGGCTGTATACAGCCTCTCCATTTTCACCTACAAAGAATGCAATCAATTTGATTTCAGTACTGGCCATTTGGTGATGTCCATGTGTAAAGTTGTCTCTCGTGTTGTTGAGAAAGGGTATTTGCTATGACCAATGCGTTCCCTTAGCAGAATTCAGTTCGCCTTTGCCCTGCTTTATTTTGTTCTCCAAGGCCAAACTTGCCTATTGCTCCAGGTATCTCTTGACTTGCTACTTTTGCATTCCAATCCCCAGTGATGAATAGAACATCTTTTGTGTGTGTGTGTGTGTGTGTTACTTCTAGAAGGTCTTCTAGGCCTTCATAGAACTGATCAACTTCAGCTTCTTCAGCATCGGTGGTAGGGACATAGACTTGGATTACTGTGATGCTGAATGACTTGCCTTGGAAACGAACAAAGATCATTCTGTCATTTTTGAGGTTGTACCCAAGTACTGCATTTTGGACTCTCTTGTTGATTATGAGGACTGCTCCTTTTCTTCTATGGGATTCTTGCCCACAGTAGTAGATATAAGGACCTAAAGTAAAGTTGGAAGTAATAAGATGGGAAAGCATGTAACAAAGAAAGCAAACTGGCATAGCTGGATTAATATCAATCAAATCAGACCTTAAGGCAAAAAAACATGCCAAGCATAAAAACAATCAGATAAAGATGATAAAATATTAAACTTACTAGAGCTCACATTTCTCAATGCATATATATTTGGATACATTTCTAAATATATATATATTATATATATAAAACTTTGAATTATATTAAGCAAAAATCAACAAAACTACCAGAAAGAATCAATGTATCTATTAGAATTGTGGAAGTATCTTTTCCAAAATAGAGTTTATTTTTTAGAACAGATTTATATTTACAGAAAAATTGAGAAGACAGTATGGAGATTTTTCCTATACCTCCTCACCCAGCCTCCCTTGTTATTAGCATCTTATACTAGTGTGATGCATTTCTTATAATTAATGAACCAATACCGATAAAGTGAAAGTGTTAGTTGCTCAGTTGTGTCCAAGTCCTCGTGACCCTATGGATGGTAACCTGCCAGGCTCCTCTCTTCACGGAATTCTCCAGGCAAGAAGACTGAAGTGGGAGCTATTCCCTTCTCCCGGGGAACTTCCTGACCCAGGGATCAAACTTGGTCTCCTGCAACGCAGGCAGATTTTTTAGCATCTGAGCAACCGGGGAAGCCCAATATTAATATAATATTATTAAATAAAATAGTTTATTCATATTTCCTTAGTTTTTTTTTACCTAATATCCTTTTTCTGTTCCAGAATCCCATCCAAGATACACATTACATTAGTCATCATGTCTCCTTAGGTAGGTTCTTGGCTGTGACCGTTTCTCAGACTTTCCCTGTTTTTGATGACCTTAATTGTTTTTGGAAGCATCAGTCAAGTATTTTGCAGGGTACACCTCTATTAGAATTTATCTAATGTTTTCTCATGATTACACTTTGGCAATGTTTTTGAGGGGAAGCCAACAGAAGTAAAATACTATTCCCATCATATCATATCACATCAAAGGTACCTAGTATCAACATGACTTATGTAACTGTGGATGTCGATTTTGATCACCGGGCTGAGTCAGTGTTAGGTTTCTCCACTGTAAAGTTTTTCTTTCAATTCTCTACTCTTTGGAATGAAGTCATTATGTGCAGCTCAAGCTAAAGGAGTAAGGAATTATACTCCCCTTTTCTGAGGGCAGAGTATCTACATAAATTATTTAGAATTCTGCAAGGGAGATTTCTCTCTTCTCCTCCATCTGTTTACTTATTCAATCATTTATATCAGTATGGACTTATGGATATTTATTTTATACTTTGGGCTATAATATATTACTACTTAATTTTTTTATTCATGTGGAAAATTTTCAACACAAACCTATTAAAATTTTAAAGACAGAACATTCAGAAAGTCAGTAAGGCTATAGAAGATTTAATAGATCAGCTAATAGCTTGATCTTATGAACACAATTATAGCATTACACCCAACAACTGAAGAAAACAAACAAATTATTCTGAAGCATACATGGGACATTCATAAGACTGATCATGTGCTAAATCATATACTAAGTCAATATATTTCAGAGAATTAATGCCATTCAAGCCATACTCTTTGATCATAATGCAATTACACAAAAAGCTTTAAAATTCTATAAATTTGAAGATTTAAATGCATACTATCAGAATGATTCCTGGGCCAAAGAAGAGATGAAAATGTAAATCAGGAAATATGTAGGGACTTTCAATCATATACTAAGTCAATATATTTCAGAGAATTAATGCCATTCAAGCCATACTCTTTGATCATAATGCAATTACACAAAAAGCTTTAAAATTCTATAAATTTGAAGATTTAAATGCATACTATCAGAATGATTCCTGGGCCAAAGAAGAGATGAAAATGTAAATCAGGAAATATGTAGGGACTTTCCTTTGGCTCAGTATTTAAGGAGTCGCGCTCCCAACGCAGCAGCTCGGGTTCAGTCTCAGGTTAGGGAACGAGATCCGCAAGCTGCAGATAAAGATTCCATGCGCCACGACTAGGACCTGGGACAGCCAGATAAAAGGAAATTTAAAAAAATAAGAATTTTTAAAGGAGATATTTAGATCAAAATATAAAAGAAATACAACATATTAAAACTTATGGGATGCTGCTAAAGAGAAATTTGGAGAGACATTCACATATTTTATTCAGAAACTTGTACAAGGAAAGAAGAAAATACATGTGCTAACTATTTAATTTAGAAATCGTAAAAAAGGACAACAGAATAAACCTAATGGAGAAGAAAGAAGTACCAAGGAAAAGAGCCGAAATTACGAAAAAGAAAACAACGATATAATTGAAAAAATCAAGAAGGCTGAAACATTGTTCTTTAAAGATGATAATAAAAAGCAAGTTGGAGGACTCCACTACTTTATTTCAAGACCTATTCAAAGGTACTGTAATCAAGTTTGTGTAGTAATGGCACAAAGGTAGGCATATAGACCAATGGAAAAGAAGAGAATACAGAAATTGACTGACACATATGTGATAAACTTATTTTGTACAAAGATGCAAATACAAATTTGGAGAAGGATAATCTTTTCAATAAACAGTGCTGGAACTATGGCACATTCATATAAAAAACTGAACCTTGACCCATACCTTTCGCTTTACACAAAAATTAACTCAAAATGATTATAGACTACAGTGAAATCCAACACTCTAAAGCTTCTTGAAGAAAACATAAAAGAAAATCACCATGTCTTTAGAGTAGGCAAAGATTTTTTATATATGACAAACAAAATCTAGATCCGCCAGAAAAAAAATAAACTTCATCAAAATTAAAATTTTCTGTGGAAGACACTGTTAAAGAACGAACAGATAAGTCATAGTTTGAAAGAAAATATTTGCTAAGCACGTACCTGTCAAAAAATATGCGTACAGAGTAAATTATTTAATTCCCAAAATTCGGTAATAAGAAGATAGTTCTATTTAAAAATAAGCAATCATTTTAAACATACAGTTTACCTCAGAAGATATTTGGACAGGAAATAAGCATGTGAAAAGATTCTCGACATCATTTGATACTAGGGAAGTGCAAAATAAAATTACAGCATGACACTACTACACACCTATTAGGACGGTTAAGCATACAAAGAAGCAAACCAAAACAGACAAAACCAAGCACTGATGAAGATGTGGAGCACTGGAACTCTCATACATTGCTGGTGGGAATGCAAAAACGATACAGCCACTTTGGGAAACAGTTTGACAGCTCATTATAAGTTCAATATATATTTTGCCTGTGATCCAGTAATCACACTCCTAGGTATTTACCCAAGAGAAATGAAAACTTAGGTGTGCACTAAAACCTGTATACAGGGTTTCCTTGGTAGTCCAGTGGCGAAGGATCTGCCTTGCAATGCAGGGACACTCGTTTGATCCCTGGCCAGGGAAAAGCCCACATGCAACTAAGCCCATGCACTGCAGCCACTGAAGCCTGCGTTCTCTAGACCCCATGCTCCACAACAAGAGAAGCCACTTCAGTGAGAAGCCTGTGCACAGTAACTAAAGACCAGCCCCTGCTCGCTGCAACTAAAGAAAACCCACGTGCAATGATGAAGACTCAGCACAGCCGCCAAATAGTAAAAAGCCAAAAAATCTCCCAGACTACATACAAGTGCTTACAGCAGCTTTATTCATAATGGCATAAATCTGGAAACCCAAATATTCATCAGTTTGTGAGTAAACAAATTATAATACATCCATACATTGTAATACTACTTAATACAACATATTATAGCAATGAAAATAACATGCATTAGCAGGAATGCATCTTCAGGATTAATGCTGAGAATAGAGAGCAAATCACAAAATAAAAAATACTCTAATTTATACTGTGTTAACATCACAGGCAAAACTGAACAATATATAGTACATATACATGTGATAAAGCTATAAGGAAATCAACAAAAGTGATCAAGACCAATTTGGGATGATGGTTACCTTTGGGTTCAGGGAGGAGGATGCATTTGAATTCGGAGAGGAGCATATAAAGCTTCAAAGGTTTTGTTGTTGTTCTGTTTATTAACCTCACTGTTGAGTTATATTTTGTTATTCTTAAAATTTTGCATATATGTTATAATACTCTTTTGAATGTATTATATATTTCATAATTTAACAAAGATAACCATCTAACTGTAATAAAAGGCAGTTGAGAATAGCTTGTATTGGATATTTGCGTCCAATATCTCTTTAGATCTTGGCCAACTCCTAAGATGCACATACACACAGTAAGACATCAAGAAGCTTAGAAAAGAATAGCTGATAGAGTAAAAGTTTGAGCAGGGATTTCAGCTAGTGCATGCTGTTGAGAAGACAGAAGTTGGAGTTCAAATACTGTCAGGGTGAAAGGGCCTTCATAAAATTTAGGTTTTTAGTTGTGACCCCAGAAAAACCATCCTTGGGTTAAGGTCCACACATTAAGAGGAAGTTCCATGACCTTGGAACAGGGTTCTGCTCCAAGGGTAAGTCCAACCCTCTAAAGGATTGAGGTATTTGCCCAATACTCTACCCTCCAGAGTACCCTTCTTATAGTTGGACTATAGAGAAAGCTGAGTGCCAAAGAATCGATGCTTTTGAACTGTGGAGCTGGAGAAGACTCTTAAGAGTCCCTTGAACTGCAAGGGGATCAAACCAGTCAATCCTAAAGGAAATCAACCTTGAATATTCATTGGAAGGACTGATGCTGAAGCTAAATCTTCAATACTTTGGCCACCTGATGCGAAGAACTGACTCATTAGAAAAGACTGTGATGCTTGAAAAGATTGAAGGCAGGAGGAGAAGGGGATGGCAGAGGATGAGATGGCTGGATGGCATCACTGACTCAATGGACATGAATTTGAGCAAGCTCTGGGAGTTGATGATGGACAGGAAAGCCTGGTGTGCTGCAGTCCATGGGGTTGCAAAATCAGACATGACTGAGTGACTGAACTGAACTGAATGAACTAGCCTCCAGAAGAAACTTTAATCCTCTTTGTAGAAAGACAACATCATCAAATCCTCAAACAATTTTTCATACACAATGACAGGCATCAATAAGAATTATGAAGTATGATTGAAACAGAGCCAAATGCTTAAAAATCAAGAGAAAAATAGATCCATACATGATTTAGATATTGGAGTTACCAGACAGGGGCCTGAAAATAGCTGCTATTAATATAGTCAAGAACATACGTAGTATATTTAACCAGAAACCTGGAATCTATATGAAATGATTAAGTTAAATCCCAGAAATTCAATAGAAAGTTTTAAAAAGTAACGAGACACAGAGGACTTATAAACTGGAAGACAGTCTAGAAAAGAATACATAGATTGAAACACTGAGAGATTTAAAAAAAGATTTTAAAAGACAGAAGTAAAGGATCTTTAAAAACCCATAAGAGACGTAGAGATACAGTGGAAAAGTTTAATATATGTATAGTAAGATTCCCAGGAGAAGAGAGAAAATGAAACAGAAGCAAATGGGACAGGCATAAAAACACAAATTTAAGAGACTTTTAAAGATTCTATGAACTAAATACATACAAAACCATGCTCAGGCACATTAGAGTCAAACTAATAAAAACTAAAGACAGAAAACATATTTAAAATGGTTAGAGAGGGGAAAACACATTACTTTCATAGAAGGAACATTATGACCTATAGCTGATTCTTCAACAGAAACAATGGAGGCCATAAGACAATGGAATGCCTGCCAATCTAGACTCTATACCCAGTGTAAATATCCTTCAAAAATGAAAATGAAGTTGTTTCCCAACAAACAAAAGCTGGGAGAATTTGTCACCATCAGAGCAACATTAAAAACTATTAAAGGGGATTTCAAGTTGAAGTACAATAATTCCAGTTGGAAGCACAGCATTGCAGGTGGACATGGAAAAACAGACTGGTTCCAAATAGGAAAAGGAGTACTTCAAGGCTGTATATTGTCACCCTGCTTATTTAACTTGTATGCAGAGTACATCATGAGAAACGCTGGACTGGAAGAAACACAAGCTGGAATCAAGATTGCTGGGAGAAATATCAATAACCTCAGATATGCAGATGACACCACCCTTATGGCAGAAAGTTTCTGCCATAAGGGTGGTGTCATC
>SJYX01006163.1:418235-516206 GCA_006410675.1 Oreotragus oreotragus
TGACTCATTGGAAAAGACTCTGATGCTGGGAGGGATTGGGGGCAGGAGAAGGGGATGACAGAGGATGAGATGGCTGGATGGCATCACGGACTCTATGGACGTGAGTCTGAGTGAACTCCAGGAGATGGTGATGGACAGGGAGGCCTGGCGTGCTGCGATTCATGGGTTTGCAAAGAGTCGGACACGACTGAGCGACTGAACTGAACTGAACTGAACCCAAGGAGTGGGAAATTATGTTTTACCTCCCTGAAGGCAGAGTATTTATATAAATTATTCAGAATTTTTGTACAAGGGGGATTTCTCTCTTCTCCTTTATTTATTTATTCTATTATTTACCTATGGTCTCTGGGTATTTATTTTACACTTTGGGTTATACAGCACTCTTATACTTTTTTTTCCCTTTGCTCCAGTTGATCCAGCTTTGGCCACTGGGAGCTTTCCATTTGATTCTTGCATCCTTTTGACATACCCTATTCTTTTTTTTTTAAAAAAAGCACTTCTTCACTTTTTGGCACTACAGGATGATTTAGACTTATCTTGCATATTTTCTGTCCCAGTTTTAGTTAGCCATTTCTCTAAGGGCCCCTGGTTTCTTTGCTAATGGCATTAGAAACCACGGTACAAGTGATAGCTGTGTTTGCTGCTAATGAGGTGCCATAATGTCCAGGCCCTCTCAGCTGACAGAGTATTGAAGCATATGCGCATATACAAGACTGTGTGCACACATATGCAAGCATGTTTGTGTGTATATTTATAAGTATATATTTCTACATCTGTATCTGCTGCTGCTACTGCTACTAAGTCGCTTCAGTCGTGTCCGACTCTGTGTGACCCCATAGACAGCAGCCCACCAGGCTCCCCCGTCCCTGGGATTCTCCAGGCAAGAATACTGGAGTGGGTTGCCATGTCCTTCTCCAATGCAGGAAAGTGAAAAGTGAAAGTGAAGTCATTCAGTCGTGTCCGACTCTTAGCGACCCCATGGACTGCAGTCCACCAGGCTCCTCCATCCATGGGATTTTCCAGGCAAGAGTACTGGAGTGGGTTGCCATTGTCTTAAATATGTGTTCATATAGATGTAAGGACATATGCTCAGTCTCTATGGTAACCACTAGAAGAACAAGAAAGTGTAAAATTGATAAGGTAATGGAGGGAGAAATGGGGAAAAAAATTAGTCCCAAAGACGGCAAGAAAGGAGAAATAAAGGAACAAAACCTTGATGAAACAAGTAGAAAACAAAGAACAAAATGGCAGATTTGAATGCAAAGAAAAAGAAACAGTAAGGGTGTCAGAGAAAAACTGATAGGACATTCGCCTCTCCAGATCCACTGTGTACATTTCTCCACCCTGCGCTTTGCCTCGGGGCTGACCCATACGGACTATGTCAGTGAGTTCTTCACCTTCTGACTTCTTGTTGGGTTCAGCCAATGCAGATCCCCAGCGAGACATGTCAGTGAGTTCTTCACCTTCTGACTTCTTGTTGGGTTCAGCCAATGCAGATCCCCAGCGAGACATATCCCTTAGAGGTCCACTTGGACTGCTGTGTACTGTGATCAAAAGTCATTGCTTCTTTCCTGCTCGATCAGAATTTTCTTATGGATCTCAGAAACCACTTCCTCTCTCCATCCCTTCAGGCCTGGGGATATTAATTATTCTGCTCTTCTTAGTTCTGAATTAACACATTATCCCTTGTGAGTCCCCTTGCACTTACACTGCCCAAATCTTAATAAATTCTCTCTTTATAAAACCTTCCTTGAATTACTCATTTCAGTGAGCCATCTGTTTCCCATTCAGACTTTGGAATAATACAGTAACTGTAGAATCAGGAAACAGTCCCTCAAAATGAAACCCTGAAATTCAGTTGCTCAGATATTTAAGGATTACTGTTATAACCTTGCTGGCAAAGAGTTAGGAACTAAACAATCCATGGCATGTGGTGGCATCATCATCACTCGAGTTATCAATGGTGGCAGCGTAGACCACATGCAGGTAGAGGACAAGGCATTCAGAGATCAAGTGGCTCTAACACGTCATTACTATGGCAAGAACAGTGCTTATAAAACAGTGGAGCCAACTGGATTCTTTTTACCACTCTGAAGAGTATATATAGGGAGAAAGAAAATAAAGCTACAGAAATACAATAAAAGAAACATATGGAAAACCAGAATACCTCCACGGCAGCAGTGAAGGAGTCCCTTGTTTCCAGTAACTGCAGAGGAAATATGGCTAAGAAACAATCCTAGGGTATGACTGTAAAGGTCATAGATTTTGCAGTGCCAATTAAATGCCAAGTCTCTTACACCTGGTCAAGGTTATTGGTGGAAAGAGTAAAACTCTGACACTTGGGTGGGAAAGCATGATGCCCAAAGGGCAGAAAATTCTGACCCTTCATACTGCTTCAGAGCTCTTCTGCTGGCTGAAAAAATTAGCTCTTCTTTGTGTAAAAGCTTTACAATAATCGCATGCACGACGATTGCTTCATAAGCTGAGGTCAATTTTTTTTAGGTCCCATCTCCTTATCTCTTATCACTTTCAGGCCCATGCAGAACCCAGATGGAGAGGTATGTGCCTCTTCCAGAAGAAGATGGCTTATGTACTTAACAAGCTATAGAAACTTGTCAAGGTGAAGCATCAAGGGTCAAGCAAAAACCTGTGGTAGTGGATTCTAAGGATGTTAGACAAGAGGTTCTCAAGGTGTAGTCCCTGTACCAACAGCATTGGCACCATCCTGAATGTGTTAGAAATGTTAACTCTTGGGCTTCACCTCAGATCTAGAGTCATAAGCTTTAGTTGTGGTGGGTAGGATCAGAAATCTATGTTTCAACAAGCTCTCAGGGGACTCTGATATACCCCCGAAGTCTGAGGACCTCTGATAGAACAGATCCATTACATTCCCATTTCCTAACTCATCAGACATCCTCCTCTATGGTATTACTGCTCAAAGCGGTGATATTGGATAAGAAACGCTGGTATCATCTAGGAGCTTGTTAGAAACTGCAGAAGTCTGGGCTCTATGCAAGACACACAGAATCAGATCCTGCGTTTAGAAAGCTCTCCAGGTGATCTGCACGCACACTGGTTTGAGAAGCCCTGTTCTATAGTAATGGTTTTCAAACTTTAGCATGTATCAGAATTACCATACTTTGAGAACAATGGTCCTGGATAAACCTGCTCACTTCTTCCCAACCACAGCCCTCGGGAAGGCCTGGAAGACACTCCCCTCATAAAGGCAATGAGAAGTCTTTGAAGAGCTTGCAGTCACTGGACTGTCATCTATAGACTGGAGATGAGGTTTAGGGATAATGCAAGGGAATCCTGTCCCTTGATCTCAGCAGTAATAATGGGATCCCAGAGTCGAAAGGTCAAGGTGGCCACACTTACCTGTCAGAGACCAGGTAAGCCCACAATAAGTCACAGATATATAATGGCAATAGGAGTGCTTTGAGCTCTAGGTAACTGTGGCAAAGATTTTTAGAAATGAAATACTTGGGTAGCCTGTGAAGGCGCTGCTTGACAAACACAGATGAAAAATTCTAGATTTCTGCATAGAAACGGAGGGGAGGGTATTCCTGGATTTTTACTCCATTCTTAGGCCCCTGGTACCTTAGCTGGTAAAGAATCCGCCTGCAATGCGGGAGACCCTGGTTCGACTTATGGGCTGGGAAGATCCCCTGAAGAATGGATAGGCTACCCACTCCAGCGGCTCAGACAGTAAAGAATCCACCTGCAATGTGAGAGGACCTGGGTTCGATCTCTGGGTTGGGAAGATCCCCTGGAGAAGGGAAAGGCTACCCACTTCAGGATTCTGGCCTGGAGAATTCCATGGACAAAGGAGCCTTGCAGGCTACAGTCCATGGGGTCGCAAAGAGTTGGACATGTCTGAGTGACTTTCACTTTCAGTTTAGACCTAATTAAGACAGTTCACAGACTCAGAGACCCTCAACTGAGGAGGAACTCTGCAGTGTGGCTGCAGACAGATACTGTGTGTGGTCCCTGAATGCTGTTGTTTAGTCATTAAGTCATGTCTGACTCTTTTGCAACCCCATGGTCTGTAGCCCACCAGGCTCCTCTATCCCTGGGATTTCCCAGGTAAGAATACTGAGGTGGGTTGCCATTTCCTCCTCCCAGGGATCTTCCCAACCCAGGGATTGAACCTGTTTTTCTGGTGTCTTCTGCATTGGCACCTGGGGAGCCTACTGTAGCCAGATGGCCTGCTATCATTAACCAAGGTAACTGTGCACTGGTGAAAGGTACATACTAGATCTTCCAGAGATTAATAGACGTTGGCTCTGAATTTACGCTGATCCCCAGAGCCCTGAAGTGCCACCATAATCCACTAGCGAGACTGGGAGCTAATGAGAAGCAGCTGAGGTATGGAGTCCTAGCCCAAGTTTCCCCCACCCCACCTCCCAGAATAGATAGTGAAAAGAAAGATGTTTAATAACAGGTAGAATTCTTATATGAGTCTTTTCACCCATGAAATGAAGGCTATTATGATGAAAAGGGCAAAGTGTAAGCTCTTAAAATGATCCCCACCCGCCATTTACATGCCCACCAACCAAGAAAGTCAGTCAGAAGCAGTACTTTCACCCTGGGGAAATCACAGAGATTAGTGCTACCATTAACACTTAAGATGTGCAAGGGTAGTGGTTCCCAGCACATCCCCATGTAACTCACTTAACTGGCTAGTGCATGAACCAGGTGGGGCACAGAGAAAGAGAATAAATCTCTGCAAACTTAGATAGTGATGCCAATCACGACTAGAGCACCAAAGAGGAAATCTTTGCTGTGGCAATTCAATACAGCCCATGGCACCTGGCATTCAGCTTCACCATTTTCCATTTCACCTGGAAAATATTTTCTTTCCAGGAAAAGCTGAAGCAATTTGAATTTATACAGCAGGGAAAATAATATAACTTTACCATCTTTACCATGACAATGTCATGTCTCGTCCTCCCTGCCATAATATTATGTGATGGGAAATTAAGCATTTCTGTCTCTGACAGGACATTCCCATTGATGATATTATGATCAACAGACCTGTGAGTGGGAAGTGTCTCACACTCTAGAGACCTTCGTAAGCTGAATGTGTCCCTGAGGCAAGGGACCCACCATACAGGGGAAGTATCTAGCGGTTCCGTGGTCTGGAGCATCCTTCTGAAGGGAGAGACAAGTTGCTGTCTCTTGAATTTTACACCACAAAGCAAGAGACACACTGAGATTGGAGGGAGGCCACTGTGGACCCCTCCATCTTGGAGGGAGCAGAGCTTGGTTCTCGTGGAGTAAATACATATTCCGATTGTCTTCTCTGCCTGAAGTTCTTCTTCCAGGATCATTTGTAGAGTTACAGAATGCCTTATCCTTAAGCATGCTACCAAATGCTACACCATCACCTCTGACAAGGGGACATGATTTACGGCATAAGAAGTGTGAAGTCCTCAAAGCCACCCACTTTCCTTCTCCATCTCCAAAGCCACCACTGGACAATTTCTCATGCACTAACGCCAAATCTCTTTCCCCAGGAAGAGCTCTGGCCCTTTCAAGGGCTCACCTAATTAGGTCAGGCTCATCCAGCTGCATCTCGATCTCATACCTGACTTGGGACTTAATTGCATCTGCAGAATCCTTTCATAGCAATATCTAGACTAGCGTTGGATTGAATGACTGAGAGATGGGGCGTGTACACCAAGAGCAGGAATTTGGAGAGACTGTTTCTGGATTCTGCCTACCATACCTCTCCTCACTTTAACCTGATTCCTTATTTGAAGAACACCAGTGGCAGTAAAGCTACGGTGTCAGGGGGGATTATGCAGATTGAGATCACCTCTTGCTGAAATGACAGTCAGTGGGATTTTGTGCATCTCGTTGCCGAGAACACGAATTTTTTACCCAGATGAATGAAAGTGCACACCGAGGAAACAAAGAGGAGAACTCTGATGGATATTTTTTGTGTCCCTTGTTGTTTTCTCCTCCTTGCTCTCTGCCTGAATAGATGGACCAGTGTTGGCTCCATCAACAGGTTCCCTTTCCCTTGGGCTTTGACTGGTTTATCTAGTGGGGAGGCCCACCAGGAGACTAGAGGGGAGAGGAGTCAGGTGGGGTATTTATTTCTCAGGCTTCCTCCATACAGGCTGCCTCAAGCCACCCGTGTCCTGCAAATGAGGGCTTCTTCTCCTTGTAAGACAGTTATTGCTATAGAACCCTTTCCTCCTGGATTTCAGTCCCCTTGCCTGCACCTTTCAAGCTTAGGAGGAGGAGCAGCTCTGCTGTGACGGCCCTAGGTTGCTTCACTATCTCATGGATCTCCCCTACACCCTGCCCACGCCTTCATAAATAGTCCCTTTATTCAATCTTCCGAATTATCCTAATTTGAATGTGCCATCTGTTTTCTGTTTGGACTCTGACTGATACAAGAACCTATTAGGAGATAGGCACCAGAGTGTGGCAGATGGAGATACAAATATTACCTTTATTACCACTACAACTGACACTGGACAATATGGCTTAGGTCTGCTAGGCAAGCAGGCTGCTGATACTTCACCCCGAGGTCAGCCCCACGAGGGCTCAGCCCTGTAAACCTTACAGTGGGGGGAGTGGACCAGGAAGGTACCTTTTCACACAGAGAGGGGAGGATGGAACTCAGCTGAACAGTTAGGGTCCTCTCTGCTGAAGGAGTCACTCTGCTTCCCTGGGGAAGATCGAGAAGGCGGGACAGGTGCCCAGAGCCTTCTATACAGGGCAGACTTCCTTCACATTGGGAACATGAAGCCTGGGGGAATGGCGGCACTGCTCCAATATTCCAAACAGCAAATACTCTAACTAAAGACAAAGATAAGTAAAACAGACAAACACTTAACATCCAGAATTTCTAGAAAGAACATCTATAAACTAATTAAGTATCCTACTGAAAAGTGGACAAAGGCCGCAAATAAGCAATTTGCAGAAAAGGGAATGTTCAATGAAGATGTGGGGAAACAGGCACTCAGAGGCTGTCAGAACGAATGTAAACTGATAAAGTGTTCTGAAGGGTGACTTGGCAGTGAATGGGAACTTTAAATGCGCTCATCCTTTGACCAAGCAAGTCCACGTTCAGAGACATACTGGAAAAATATTCATATTTGTACCCACATGCAAAAAGGCATACACAAAGACGTATTATTGTTGTAATAGTGATTGCTTGGAAGCAATCTTTTTGTCCAACAATAGAGGAAGGATAAAAACTTTGTATTCTGGAATAAAATGCAGTTATTCACACTTGCACCCTTTGAGTCATATACACACTGGTTATATTTAACAAAGTTTAAAGATTGCATGTGGATGGGTGTGTAACTAGCTAACACTCCATTAACTAATACTGCCGAGAACAACTTGCATATGTAGGGGAGGGGCACAGAAGGGTTTCTGGACACGATCCAGCCATTCAGTAATAGAATTTAGAAACTAAAGATAAAGGGCCAGTTATAGGAACCTCCTTTTAAAGATAAGGGTGTATAACATGGAACAGCAAATATTATTATATTCTTCTGAGAGTATAACGATTGTTCATGCAAGTACAAATTTTGTAGAGTGATTCAATGCTGTTTCACATAATGATGTTATTATTCAATGTACTGTGTGAGTGAGATGGCTCTGTTTAAATGTGCTGAAATTTTAGTTATACAGTCCTAATGTAGATGTACCATGGGTATTCCTCTATGACATACTTGGATATAACAGAAACCTATGGAAGAAAAACTTTACCAAAGATTTAGTTTCCTTTTTGACACAGTTACAAGCGATCATGAATCCATGTGATACGGACTATTACTGGTAAAACTGAGTAAAGTAGAAAGTTAAATTCCAAAGCCTTGGAAATGCAAACTCAATGGTTCAGACAAATAATAATAATAGACTGACATTAGATTCTTAAATCCAGGCAGCTGTAACTGAACACATGGCTGGATGTGAAAATACCTAACATGATATATGGAGCCTGATTTGAACATGCCGTATAAGAGTGATAAAAAAGACTGGGAGCTCAAATAAGAAAGTTAAAATAGAAAGGAAGATGCTCTTGTATTAAAGCAAGGTAGGAAGGCAATGGCACCCCACCCCAGTACTCTTGCCTGGAAAATCCAATGGACGGAGTAGCCTGGTGGGCTGCAGTCCATGGGGTCGCTAACAGTCGGACAGACTGAGCGACTTCACTTTCACTTTTCTCTTTCATGAATTGGAGAAGGAAATGGCAACCCACTCCAATATTCTTGCCTGGAGAATCCCAGGGATGGTGGAGCCTGGTGGGCTGCCGTCTATGGGGTCACACAGAGTCGGACACGACTGTAGTGACTTAGCAGCAGTAGCAGGAAAGAGAATAATGAAGATAGGGTGAAATAAAAATCATCAGCATAAATTCATTACTTTGAAAGATAGAGATTCTCTCAGAGACACCGAGATCCCTAAGTTGCTGTGAGTCATTTAGTCATTTACTGCTATCAGCTATATGAAATTATATAAATTCATAAAATTATGCAAATACATAGCCTAAGTGCCCATGGTCCAAGTCTTTATTTTATTTTTTTTACCAAAAGAATTAAGTGGTTTTTGAAATGTGCACACTTCTTGGTTTGGTGATGGGAAAAGCAAGTTAGTTCTGAGACATCTCTTTCTTGGGAAGAGTTAAGATGAAGCAAGAAGGCTAGCCTGATTGATTCCCTTACAGAGGTTTTGAGTGAACACAATGCTTCTCTCAGTTTTTCTTGCCACGTCTCTCTGTTGTTGTTGCTTAGTTGCTAAGTTGTGACCCCTCTTTTGTGACCCCATGAGCTGTAGCCCACCAGGCTCCTCGTCCGTGGGATTTCCCAGGCGAGAATACTGGAGTGGGTTGCCATTTACTTTTCCAGGGGATCTTTCCCACTTAGTGATTGAACCTGTGTCTCCAGCATGGTAGGTGGAGTCTTTACCACTGAGCCACCTGGGAAGTGCTCTGTACATCAACTTTATTCTCTCTGGCTAAGTGTCACCCTGCTTATTTTATTTATATACAGAGTACATCATGTGAAATGCTGGACCGGATAAATCACAAGCTGGAATCAAGATTGTTGGGAGAGTTATCAACAACCTCAGATATGCAGCTGATACCACTCTAATGGTAGAGAGAGAAGAGGAACTGAAGAGCCTCTTGCTGAGGATGAAAGAGGAGAGTGAAAAAGCTGGCTTAAAACTCAGCATCCAAAGAACTAAGATTATGGCATCCGGTCCCATCACTTCATGGAAAATAGAAGGGGAAAAAGTGAAATCAGTGACAGATTTTTTTTTTCTTGGGCTCCAAAATCACTGCAGACTGTGGCCGCAGCTATGAAATTAAAAGATGCTTGCTTCTTGGAAGGAAAGCTATGACAAACCTAGACAGTGTGTTAAAAACCAGTGACATCACTTTGCCGACCAAGGTCCATCTAGTCAAAGCTATGGTTTTTCCAGTAGTCGTGTATGGATGTAAGAGTTGGACCGTAAAGAAAACTGAATGCCAATGAATTGAGGCTTTTGAACTGTGCTGTGTTGAAGACTGTTGAGAGTTCCTTGGACTGCAAGTAGATCAAACCAGTCACTCCTAAAAGGAAATCAACCCTGAATATTCATTTGAAGGACTGATGCTGAAGCTGAAGCCCCAATACTTTGGCCACCTGATGTGAAGAGTGGAGTCATTCTAAAAGACCCTGATCTGGGAAAGACTGCAGGCAGGAGGAGAAGGGGACAACAGAGGATGAGATGGTTGGATGGCATCACTGGCTCAATGGACATGAGTTTGAGCAAACTCTGGGAGATGGTGAAGGACAGGGAAGCCTGGCATGCTGCAGTCCATGGGGTCGCAAAGAGTCAGACAGGACCTAGCAACTGAACGAAGTGTCCTGATGAGGTATGGTTCAACTAAGGAGAAAAGAGGGAAAAGACATTGGGTAGGCAATCTACAATGCTTATTACAGGTACTCTGGTTGGTCTAGCTTGGGTCTGGTGTCTACTCACTGACCAATCACTGTGGCTGGGTCGAGAGAGGAACTTATAAGAAGATGGTAGAGCCTATCCACACTTACGATGAAGAAGTGGTGAAAGCGATATAATTCTCCCAAACAAGAGAAGAAAGAGAACCTCTATTAGATATTGACTGCTGCTAACAAGTTACCCCGAACTCAGGGACTTAAATGACAAATGTTTACTACCAAAGAGGTTCTGGAGCCAGGAATCTGGGTGTGGCTTAGTTGGATCTCTCTGACTCAAATCTTGTCTGTCATGAGGCAGTCAAGGTGTTGGTCAGGATAGTTATCTTCAGGGTCAGTGGGAGTGGATCTGCTTCCAACCTCACTCACAGGTTGCCAGCCAGAGGCACTGGCTGCTAGTCGCTAAGTTGTGGCCAGTTCTTAGTTGCTCTGGAAAGACTCTTAAGACATAGATCTTTCCATAGGGCAGCTCACAATATGGCATCTGGTTTTCTTCAGAGCAAGTGAGTTAAAGAGGATACCCAAGACATAAGCTAAAGCCTTTTTGTCACCTAATCTCCAAGGCGACATTGTACTATTTTTGCTGTATTCTATTTGTTTGAAGTGAATCGCAAGGTCCAGCCCATATTCAAGGGGAGGGGACATGACGACCAGGAGGCAGAGATCACCAGGGATCACTTTACAGGCTGCCTTCCATAGGTTCTGAGCAGGTAATATAGCAAAGGACCACTAGCCTGAGCAGTGGCATGCTGAATCTAAAAAGCAGCAAATTATAGTCTAACACAAACAAGCTGAGTCTGTAGAAAAACCTTGAGATTCTCATGATAGTGAAATGAAGATGTTAATATAAAATGTGCCAACAGGTGGTATTAAAGCAAATCAAAAGTTTTAAAATGCTATCATTTTAAATATAAAACAGATACAAAATATTTATAAAATATATGTAAGATACAGAGAATGTGATAAAGGGATGTGATCACAACACACCAGAAAAAGGGGATGACCCTTAATCTTGAAGTTTCCGACACCACCTCCTTCTCTCCCCCTCCAGAAGTCACCATCATCTTGAATTTTGTGGTCACGATCACTTGTTTTTCTTTATAGTTTTACCACAGATGTTTGTATCCCTATACAAGGTATTGCTTGGTTTTCCCTGCTTTTGACTTCATGTAAGTGGAATCATACTGTATATTTTTCTCTGTGATTTACTTCTTTCACTCACAATTATGTTTCTGAGATTTATCCATTTGATGTGTTCATACTGATGTTTTCAATTTGATCCAAAGTCACTAAGTCTTCATGCATTACTCTAATCCAAGAGCAACTCAGTGTTATCATTTAAGTCACCTGTTTTCCCTTCACTTTTATAAACAACACTGCAGGGCCATACTACAACTCATCTATATATGTATCAGTGGACATTTGAGTTAGTTCCTTATTTTTGCTGCGTAAATAGTGCTGTTATGAACATCACTGAATTATTCTGGGTACGCTTCTCCACAAAGTTCTCCAGGGGATAAACCTGGGCATGGAACTGATGGGTCAAAGGTATATGAATGTCCAGCTTTAAGAGATAATGCCAAATTAATTTCCAAAGTAGTTGTAGTAATGGATACTCCTATCAGCAGTGAATAAATGTTCCATTTATTTCAAATCCCTTCCAATACTTGCTATTGTCTACTTTTTAAGGTTTTTTTTTTTTTTGGCCAATCTGGAAAGTATAAGATGAAATTTCATTAAGGCTTTGATTTGCATTTCACATATGAGTTGTAATATTTTTTTTGACATTGGCAAGTGCAATCAGTGATCAAATGAGACTCTGAACCCTACGTGCAAGTTTCAGCCATTATCGACATAATTATTTACAAGCTCTTGTTCTCTTAACTGATCATCATACCTGTACACGTTCTTTGATTAAAGTTAAATGCAGGGCCTCCCTGGTGGTCCAGTGGTTAAAAGTCTGCCTTGCAATGCAGGGAAAACCGGTCCAATCCCTGCTCTGAGAAGATCCCACATGCCACAGCTTGCTAAGCCTGGGAGCTGCTGCTACTGAGCTCACATTCTGCTTGCTATGGAAGCCCGAGTGCCCTAGAGCTGGTGTTGGACAACAAGAAGCCACTGAAATGAGAAGTCCATGAGTAGCAATGAAGGCTTAGTGCAGCTAAAAATAACTAAATAAATTTAAAAGAAAAGTTAAATGCAAAGAATCAAGATTTGTAAAAATAACTTAGTGTAATGCTTATTTTGCAAAGTGGAATAAGGTAGACAAATGATGACTAAAGAAAATAATTTTCCTGGACATTGTTCTCCTCTTGTATATGTTTTGATACATTATGTGAAGGTGGATATAAAGAGGAAAATGAGTCATGAACATCTAGTTTATATATTATCTCTGCTGCCCTAAAAAGGGTATACAAGCAAAAAACGAGTAGACCATTGGAGCCTGGACAAATCTTTTTCCTGGTAAAGACCCAAGAAGATGGTGGTGTTTTTAAAGTCTTAAATAGAATTTGCATACTCAGAGATATACAGCGAAGCATTACTTTGGTCACCTCATGGGAAGAGTTGACTCATTGGAAAAGACCCTGATGCTCGGAGGGATTGGGGGCAGGAGGAGAAGGGGACGACAGAGGATGAGATGGCTGGATGGCATCACTGACTTGATGGACATGAGTTTGGGTGAACTCTGGGAATTGATGATGGACAGGGAGGCCTGGCGTGCTGTGATTCACAGGGTCACAAAGAGTCGGACACGACTGAGTGGTTGAACTGAACTGTTGATAAGGAATTACTTACCTTAGATGTCACTCTGCATTGTCAACAGTGGATCATAAACATGCTGAACTTGAGATTGATTAAAATGTTAAACTTAGTGAGGCCATATCCTGAATGGACAGTGCCCAAGAAATATGAACGGCTTCCCTGATAGCTCAGCTGGTAAAGAATTCGCCTGCAATGTGGGAGACCTGGGTTCGATCCCTGGGTTGGGAAGATCCCCTGGAGAAGGGAAAGGCTACCCACTCCAGTATTCTGGCCTGGAGAATTCCATGGACTGTATAGTGAATGGGGTCGCAAGGAGTCGAACACGACTGAGTGACTTTCATTTTCACTTTCTTCCAAGAAACATGTTCCTGGAGGAGTCAGAGTTCCAAGCATAATGTAGAGGGGCAAGAAATAAAGTGATTTGATTTCAGGTGAGCTGACATCCATCTATTCGTGGAAACAGTGCTGAAGAAACAGTATCTGCCAGGAACTTGGATTAATTCTAACTCAGCCTGGGCCCGGGGTGGCTGGGTGAGCCTGACTTGAGATGCAAGTGAGCTGTGACAGGAGACAGGGAACGCTGGGTTCTCCTGATGTTGCACTTCAAGCTGCCTTTTGTCAAAGTTAGCACAGGGAGCAGATCAACATGACTTTTATGCATGTGAGCACAGGGAGCAGATCAACATGACTTCTATGCATGTGTCATCTGCGTGTAAAATTTCATTTTTGAGAAGCCATTCCCACGTGGCGCTAGTGGTAAAAATCCGGCCTGCCAGTGCAGATAGACTTGAGACGGGTTCGATCCCTGGGTCGGGAAGATTCCCTGGAGGAGGGAACGGTAACCCACTCCAGGATTCTCCCCTGGATAATCCCATGGACATGGACAGAGGAGCCTGGCAGGCTGCAGTCCATAGGGCCGCACAAGAGTCGGACACGACAGAAGCGGTTTGGCACCCACAGCACAGTCATAAAAAACTTAAGTATGGTCCTACTTTTTCACCATGAAATCCCAATCTGGAATCTGCCAATTCAGCTGGGTTAGTGTGGCTGAAATAAACTTATTCGGATGATCTGAAGAAACACCAGGAGACCACAGACACAGAAACCAGGGAAAGTCTAAATATCCTGGCCTGAGGAAGCGTAGGCCTGGGAGCTGCCGTGGGTTTGGTCAGTCCTGGGAACTCGAAGGCAGCGACTCAGTGTGTTACGCCTACTCGTAGTGTTCGGTTATTCTCCTTCTCTGTTCTAATTTTCTTCACCACCTGACTCCAGTTTATTTATTTTGTACAGCCAAAACCATCTGCCAAACCCATCGCTTACTTGGCTCTCAGGATTTCCTTGTTTGATCTCTCCAAGAGGGAATCTAATTGGCCAGATTAGCTTTACAAACTGGACAAGGGTCTCGGGCCCGTCTATGGATTGGCTGCGCTTGGATCAGATGTCTTTCCGTGGCCCAATCAGCTGGGGCTGAGAGGGGACAGCCCGCCCACAGCAGCTCGGTGCGGAGTCCAGGGGTGGGGGCAGTTTGCCTTACAAGGGACTTTGAACTTTGTACCTACAAGAGGAACCTGAGAAAAGGATTCAGAGATGGAACCAAAAGGTGCATTAAAGAGCTTTTATAGCACACGTGCGCTCGCACACACACACTTTGAAACCCCTGTAAGCATGATCAATTCTAGGCCGTTCAGGTGTGGAACGAGCAGCTAATTCAAGATTTTCTCGGGGAAAACGAAGTAATATGCCATAAGACCTCATATACACTGTGATCAGGGTTTTCTAGAAGACAAGACTGTACGTGTTGTTTTTGCCCTGTACAGGAAAGTTAACGGCTGAGTGGTGCGGCACATGGCTTTCAAAAGTTCTTTAATGAACAGATACTCTGGTTATAATGAAGGTAAACACCAAGCGTTTGTTAGCATCCACGTTCCTTCACCCTAACTGGGCCCGCGCCCCCTCCCCGTGCCTTCCTCTCCCGTCCGGAAAAGCGCACTTTTCCAGCAGGTCCGCGGCCCTTACCACCCAGCCGGAGAGGGCCGGCCCCCAGCTCGCGGCGCCAGCGCGCCCCCGCGCGGCCGGGCCAGGTTCCTCCACCACTTCCGGGTCCTCCACGCCCCGCCCCGCCCCACCCCCAAGTGCGGCCCTCCAGTCTTCTCCCCGGCCCTGCAGGCAGAGCGGGCCCTCGAGTCCCCCGCTCGACCCTGCCCGCCATTGCGGCCTTCTAGCTGCGGAGACTCCGCCCCGCGCGCGCTCTCGAGTAGCCATGGCTCCGCTCCGCTTCTCGGCCAACGTGTCGTGGCTGTTCCCGGAGCTGTCGGGCTTTGCCGCGCGGCTCCGGGCCGCGGGCAGTTCGGGCTTCGAAGCAGCCGAGATCGGCTGGCCGTATGCGGAGCCGCCGGAGGCGCTGGCGCGCGTGGCGCGGGAAGCCGGGCTACGAGTCGTGCTAATCAACACGCCCCCGGGTGCGCCGGGAGGGCCCGGGCCGGGACAGGGTGGGGCAGGGGGGAAGGAGCAGGGAGCTGAGGCCCATTCTTTCCGCAGGAGACCAAGAGAAGGGGGAGAATGGGCTGGGGGCTGTTCCCGGGAGGCAGGCGGCTTTCCGAGAAGGGCTGGAGCAGGCCGTGCTGTACGCTAAGGCTCTGGGCTGTTCCAGGTAACCTCCCCTCTCCATTCCCTCGCCCCCATAACCCGCGAGAGAAGCGGCTCAGGGGTACACCCGTCTCTGCCGCATCAGTCCTGGTCCCTTGTAAACTGCCTTTCGCATTTCATCTGTGTGTACGTCACTCTCAGTTTGCTACTCTTTCTTCCTCACCTCATGCTGGGAACTCAGTATGACCTGGGACATAACCCAGTCAGTTCAAGGAGACTCGGAGCAGAGCGGGTACTAACTCGGTCTGGGATCAGAGAAAGCTTCTTAACAGGTAGTGATGTTGAACTGGGTCTCCGTGGTGGGTGCTTAATTGACCAAAGGAGCATTCCAGGCAGGGATGCTGTAGCCACACGCCCCCGGGGGCTTGGTGTATTCTGCAGAGATTATGAGGCTGGAGGTGAAGCCTGTCTGCTTTGGAGGTGACTGAGAAAGATGAGGCGGTGAAGGGAGAAGGTGGGGGACTCAGAGAGGGTCTGATAAGGTGAATGTCAAATCCTGCACAGGGCAACCANACACGCCCCCGGGGGCTTGGTGTATTCTGCAGAGATTATGAGGCTGGAGGTGAAGCCTGTCTGCTTTGGAGGTGACTGAGAAAGATGAGGCGGTGAAGGGAGAAGGTGGGGGACTCAGAGAGGGTCTGATAAGGTGAATGTCAAATCCTGCACAGGGCAACCAGGCTGAGAAGGAACTGGCAACAAGCAGTTATGGGGCAGAGGGAGGAGTGTGTGTGGAGAAAACAGATGGGAAGCAGCTAAGAAACAGATGCAAGGAGGAGAGACAAGCAGCGTGGAATACCTGAGCATAAGGGTCAGAGTAATTTTTTAAAGGTGAGGCTTGAGAAGGGCCATGGAAAAGGAGAATCTGGATGTACAGGAGGGGCTGCGTGAGGGCCTGTGGTCTCCGAAGCAGGAGGATGGTGGGCCTTCAGAAGGAATCTGGGAAAGGTCTTGGTCTTAGGTTGACACAAGTTTCTGAGGGCGCCGGGAGGCCTGAGCACCACAGCCAGATGGTCTCGACTGGAGACCTGGGGAGACGGGAGGCTGGTGCCGTCGGAGGGCAGCTGGAAGAGAAGCACCCAGGGAGCATGGGCGTGAAGGCTTCTTTGGTGAGGATGGACTCCACAGCCCCCTCCAGCCCCATTTTCCCCACAGGATTCATCTGATGGCTGGCCGAGTGCCCAAGGGGGCTGACAGAGTCGCGGTCAGGGGTGAAATGGAGATAGTTTTCCTGGAGAACCTCAGGCACGCAGCTGAGGTTTTGGCTCAGGTGAGACAGTGAAAGGGGCTTCTCAGATGGCACAGTGATAGAGAATCCGCCTACCAAGGCAGGAGATGTGGGTTTGATCCATGGGTCAGGAACGTCCTCTGGAGGAGGAAATGGCAACCCACTCCAGTATTCTTGCCTGGGGAATCCCATGGACAGAGGAGCATGGGGTCGCATAGAGTTGGACATGGCTGAGCACGTACACGAGACAGTGAAAACACACACACACACACATACTTCATGCATGTATGTATGTGGAGGGGAAGCACAGTAGGGAGGGCAGTGAGGCGCAAGGCTGGGCCCTGGCCCAGGCCAGAAGGGCTGGGGATCGGCTTGAGCAGTTACTGAGGGGGTTGAACTTGGGGAGAGCTCTACTCATGGATCTGGCCTGGTGCTAGGAGAACCTCGTGGGACTGCTGGAGCCCATAAACACCCGCGTCACGGACCCCCGGTACTTCCTGGACACGCCCCAGCAGGGTAGGCCCCCGGCCCCCGGCCGCCTCCTGTCCATTGATTCTCCAGCCCTCCTCGAGTCTCACGACCCCTCTCCCTGGTTTCTCTCCCAGCGGCAGCCATCTTACAGAAGGTGGGAAGACCCAACCTCCAGCTACAGATGGTCAGTGGGGGAGAAGGCATGCTTCTCAGGGGGCTGTGTTCTCCAAATCCAGGGACCGTGGTGTGGGCTGCAGGGTCTCTGACTGTGGGGATCTCTGCCCTAGGACTTATTCCACTGGCAGATCATGGACGGGAACTTGACGGGGAACGTGCGAGAGTTCCTGCCCATTGTTGGTGAGGGCCCCTTTCTTGGCTTCTGCCTGGCCTGCCAAGAGGCTTCCTCTGTCCTTCCACTCTTTCCACCCCCAACATCTACCCCCAGGGCACGTGCAGGTGGCACAGGTCCCGGGTCGGGGGGAACCCGACAGCCCCGGAGAGCTCAACTTCTCGTATCTGTTCCAACTGCTGGAAGATGAAGGGTACACAGGCTTCGTGGGCTGCGAGTACCAGCCTCGAGGTGAGGGGGAGCTGAGCCTGGCCCCAGGGAAGAGCCTCTGGAGGGACAGTGTCAGACGGGCTGTCTTCCTCCTCACGGCCTGAGATGCCGCGCGCCCGCTCCCCTCAGGAGACACAGCAGAGGGCCTGAGTTGGCTGCGTTCCTACTGGGAGATGAGGGGCCACGCAGGCTGGCCAGTGAGGTCCTGCGCTCCAGCCGCACGCCTCTGGGACGGTGAGCAGCACGACTGAGTCTCCTCTAATTAAAGACACCCTGCTGACGTTTCCACGTGTGTGTTATTGGAGGGGGCGGGGGAGGACACACAGTGTCTAACGCTGCGGTTCCTTCGGGCCGCTTCCCTCCTGCAGAGGAGGGCCATGCCGCTCGTGCTCAGGTCCTCCCGTCTGGCCGGTGTTGCTGTGTCCGTGCTCCTCGTGTACAGATGAGAAACCAAGGGGCAAGTCCCCACGGTCACAGCTGCTTCAAAGGCAGAGCTGGGCTTCAAACGGAGGTGTCTCATCTCGATGGCAATTGTCTGGCAATGATGTCCCAGTGGGAACTGATGGTCAGATGACTCATGATGGGGGTAGGGGAGGTGGGTGTCGGACAGGATTCAGGCAGAGCAGCTCTAAGGGGTCTACCTGCCACCTGATATGAAGCATTCCGAGACTCAGCCAGGTGAGCAGAAAGGAGTCTCCTTCTGGAAGGAGAGGACATGGGCACCTCAGGAGGTGAGTGGACCCTCTGGAGCCCTGTGCTGGTCAGTGGCAGCAAGTGTTTAGGGAGCATAGCTCCTGCTGTAGGCCCCCAAGACACATTCACATGACCTCTGGCGTCCTCAGTATCCAGTCTTGCCCAGGGATCTGGAAGGGCTGGGCTAAGATTTCAAGTGGGCAACCTTATAGAGCCATGGTTCGAGGACATTCAGTGGCCTGTCCCTCAGAGGAGGCGGGTCCAGAGGGTGAAGCAGGCTGTGTTGATGACGGACTCCAGGTGGTGGTAGGTGGAGACCAGCTGGGCGGGGGGGCTCTCGCTGTCCTGGGGCTGCACAGGGAAGGGCTCTCGGAAAACCACCGTCAGAGACTAAAGAACAGGGAGTGGGTGCAGTGGTGAGAGGCGGGCAGGCTGGGCCCAGGAAGCTGGGCTCCCCAAACTCAGCAGGCGCGGGTGGAACATTTGAGGTATAGCCTCCCACTAGGGCTGACACAAAGCCCCTCAACAGCCCCCCACCCCTGTTCTCACCGTCTTTCCCAAGTGGGAGTCCAGAAACACTAACACGAAACAGTCCGTGAACTTCTGATTCAGCACAACCTAAAGACACAGACACAATGAGATGGACAGTGAGGCAGAGACCCTCCACAAGGGCATCCTGGAGGCAGGACCAGCCTGAGGAAGGCCGGCTTTCATCACCACCTGACCCCACCTGCGCTGCAACCTTGCTTCTCATCCTCATTGGCTCCCAGTCAGCCTGTGCAGGACGTCAGGATGAGGGGAGTGGTTCTTGACTGGAAAGCCCTACACAAGCTGGCGTCAACATCTGAAGCCCGTCAACAAAGGGGGGCTCTCTCCCCTCGACGAGAGTCCTCCTTGCCTCCTGGGTTTTGTGTCTGGCCTCCCAGATGTCTGTCCCTGTAGCTCCGCTTTGTGATCTCTCCCCAAGCAGTTTCTTCTATGCCCGGGGCTTCAGTGACCTCCTGTTCATGTAAGTGCTGCCTACACCCCTCTCCTGAGCTCCAATTCCTGATGTCCATAGACCTTCTAGACTGTGGTCCTGGAAGGTCCTCTTGGGCCTCAGACTCAACTCATCGCCCTTCCCCCAAACCCATTCCTGCTCCAGCATTCCTGCCACCCACGGAAGCACCCCCGTCTGCTCGCACTCGCCGCACCACTGCAGCCTTACCCTAACTAACCTCAGCTTCTGGGTGATGCTTTGTCACACCTTGAAACTAAATCTTCCCCACAAGCACCATGTGGCAGGACCCCTCACCATGGACCAAGTACTGTTTTTTCAGAAACCTCTTGAACCTTCCCCCTCCTGAACTGCTGCTCTCAATCGGGCCCATCCTTGAGTCTTCCAGTCCCCAGTGCCCACTGCCACAACTCTCTTCTCTCCACTGCCCTTCCCAGCAATCTATTAGTCTAATGTGCACATCAGTCACTTGTGGAGATGGTGGAAAAACAGCTCCTGGGCCAGCAGGTTGGGGGTGGGGCCTTGGGTCTGCACTTCAGCCAGCTCCCGAGTGGGGCCGACGCTGCTGGTGCGAGGACCACACTTTGGTAAAAAGTCTTGAAAGGCAAGAAGTCCTTCCTGGGACTTGAACCTACATGAACTAACCACGTAAGAGGTCCCAGAGCTTGGCCCTGGGGATCACTAGCCAGGGTTTGTGCCTTTGAGGGTCCTGAGCGCACAGCTGGGTTCTTCTCAGTGAGTCACAGGCTATGGCTTGGTTGCTTGAAGAGTTTTTCTCCTCTCTACCTGTGTAGGCATTCCATCTCAGCCTCCCTCCAGAGCCTGTGCAGTCAGGCTGGGGCTCCTTGAGGGGGACCCTGTCCTCCATCTAATGAGGATTTCTTTCAGAGGAAGGCCAAGGAAACTTACCAGGTACTGAGTCCCCAAGTCTGGGCTCTGGAAATGGCGACAGCTCTGGGGAAAGCGGCTCAGAAGAACCTTGATCAGGCTCTGGTACCAGGAGACCGTCATGGACAGGAAGCAGTCCTGGGGGGAGGTCCACAGACATGGATCTGCTGTCCCAGAGCCACCTCTGAGATTCCCGCAACCTCTACCCTGGCTGCTGGTGGCCTTCCAAGCACCCACCCCAGCCCCTCACCAGCTGCGGGTCAATGTCCCCAATGGATTTGGCATGGACTGCTTCTAGGAGTTCCTCCAGCTCGGCCAGGGCCAGGCGCCCCCCGAGCCTCAGCCGATCAGGTCCTGGTGGTTCCAGCAAGAAGAGGCGCTTCCAAAGGGTGTCCCGACGGCAGTGCCCTCCAGCCAGCCGGACCAGCTGAGCCAGCCGTGCCCGTGCCACGCCCACCTCTGCAGCCAGTGGGGGGAAGAGGGGAGCTGGTCCGGGGGCCACACTGGCCCCGGAGGCCTCCCCGGGGCTACTGGCTGAGCTCCCAGGAGCCTCTGGCTCAGGCGTCAGTCTGGGCGGCTTCCGGAGCCGGCGCATGTCCGCGGTGAGTCTGGGGAACAGCTCTCGTTGGCTGGTGAGCACCACAAAGAACTGTAGCCTGGGTGGGGGGGGGTAGGAGTGTGATGGTCACAGTAGGACAGACAGGGCCATTTCAGGGCAAGAGCCACGTTCAAGGTAGGGGATCTGCTGACCGAAGAACGTGCCGCTCGGCCTCTCCTTGCTCCTCAAAGGGTGCAGCACAGTGACAGACAAGCAGAGACACGTCAAAGTCGTCCTGGTGACGAAGTCCCTCAGAGTCGAGGTAGGAGCCAGAGCTGAGCAGTGGGGGTGGGGGAGACGTCAAGCCTGAGGTGGTGATGAAGCCAGGCGCCCACCCTTTCAGCCTAAGAGAACACGGGTCCTCCTCCTGCAAGCATGGCCCTGGCTCCAGCTCCGCCTGCCCCCGTCCCGCCTTACCCGTGCCATGCCGACACCAGGGCATACTCGCTGTGCTCCGGGCCCCCTGGCCGTGCCATCCGCAGCGGCTTCATGTGGTAGGAGCTGGCGTGGTCGGCCACATAGTTGTACAGCTGGTGGGCAGCAATGAGCGGGGTGGGCAGCTCCAGGGTGCCTGAGAGGCGAGTTACAGGAGACACTGAGCCCCAGACAGACACAGCCATCTGTGGGCTGGAGGACAGGAGTCCCTGAGGCTCTGACTGACAAGCGGACTGATTCTTTCTGGGGAGCTCCTGTGGGGCATGGAGGCGGGACAAAGCGGCTCAGGGCACACGGGGTACAGGACCTAAACTTACGAAACAGACTGGGAGTTACTTAAGACAGAAAGGTGAGGACAGGGTCCAGGTGACACGAGGCGACTGCCAACACAGGAGAGGGGAGCCCAGAGACCAGGCCTGGCCCCCGGAAGTGGCCCCTTCGGTCCCGGCTGGCGGCCTGTTCCTTCCCGGGCTCACTGGCTTGCCCTTGGGCACTGACCTTGGTAAATGTGATTGCGGCCGAAGTGGGGCCCATCGGGGTGGTGGGCCAGGAAGTGTCGCAGGAAGGTGGTCAGCTGGTAGCCGTGCCGCAGCGCCGCGTGGGCGCCCAGCACGTGCTGGCGCACGAGGCGCAGGTGGAAGTCGTAGCTGAAGGAGTGGACGTGCATCAGGTCCCGCACCCGGTCACACTCCTCCGTGAACAGCATGGAGAGCTGGGAGGCGGCGGGGGCCAGTCAGGAAAGGACGGCGGGCTGCCCGGCGCACCACAACCCCTCCTCCTGCCTGGGAAGCGCCGCGCACAGTTCACCCTGTCCTGTGGGCCCTCTGCCAGAAACGCTTCTGCGAGAAGCCCGCCTCAATACATTCAACTCTGTTGTAACTGCTGACATGAAACTGACCACTTTGAGAGATGAAACTTTGAACTCTGTATCCTAGAGTCCACTCAAGTCCAGCACAGATTTACTCATGCAGTAAATACTTGCTGAGTGCCTACCACCTGCCTACCTGGTACCGTTCCAGGTGCTGGGGATACATACCATACCCTTGCCCTCAAGGAGCTTACAGTCTAGCAGTGGGGACAGGATAGTAAACATCAGAGGAAATGAATACACAGCACATTAGTAGATTGTTACGGAAAATCAAGTGGTAAAGCAGGTGCAGTTTTAAACAGGGTGGGCTGGGCAGGCCAGTTTCGTAATTACTATTAGAAAGGTTTTTCTGGTCACTTCCCAACTCACCAGCTTTATCTTCTCATCAAATTACTTGCTCTCCCCATGTATATATTACATATTTTCTCTACGCTTTTGTACTGGCCATTCTCTTTGCCTGAATGCTGCTCCCACTGACCCCCAAGGCTTGCAAACTCCCGCTCATTTGTAAAGCTTCATCTGGGACAGCCTGTTAAGGCTAGCCCAGGGTGGGCCTTCTCTAGTTGATCTGCGAGTGAATGAATGAACGAACAAACCCCTGATGCAAGAAGAAAGGAAGGCAGAGACACAAAGCTGGGTGGAGCTGGGCTTCTCTCAGAAGAAATCGGCATTACTGAGAGTGTATTAACAGTTGGATAAGTGAGGCTGGAATGGCGGAATCTACATGAGCATGCCCCTTGGTGACACTGGGCAAAAAACTAGTAGGAAAGGAAATCAATGACTGTAAATGAGGCAATTGCCTAGGAGTCAGGGTAGCTGCAGGACCCTGGGTAAGTCACAACCTCTCTGCTTCCATTTCCCCATCCACTGTGGAAATAAAGGAAAGGCCCTCATAAATTTGAAGCAGTGTGATAAACACTGCAGTTGCCAAGGATGAGCCTCAGATTGCAGCCCCAGTACTACCACCAACTAGCTGTGTCCCTGGGGCACACCACTTAACCTCTGTGAACCTCAGTTTCCCCATCTGTACAGCAGGAATAAAATCCTCTTTGCTTAGAATATATACTAAACACTTACTAATAGCAATAGTAAAGCAACTTAGAAATCTAAGTAGGGATACAGATTAGATATGCAGGGGCAGAGAGAGCCAAGCTGGCTAGAGATGAGGGGTCAGGGAAGTCAGGACTTCAGGAAGCTCAAGAGAATAATGAGGCGGGTCCCTCCTGCCAATACTACAGCAAAGTGTGGAAGAGTTCCTGCCCGCCCAATCTCCCTGCTGTGCCCTAGGCCAGGTAGGTTCCTGCCCGGAAGTCACCAAGCTTTCCTGGATCTCCCTCTCCTGTGATGACTAGATGAGGCATCCATGCCCGAATCAGAGCCCACCGCCTGCGAGTTGGATCTGAAGCTGTCCAGATTTGGGAAGAGTCTGTGCCGTCTGTCCTGGAGAGTGACAGCCTGTGCCCAGTCAGACCCTGATCTTCAGAAACTCAACTCGAGGTACAAGGAAGGCAGAGGCCCTTGCACGGCAAGCCTGACAACCCAAAGGGGCCAAATTCACTCAAGGGTGGAGGGCTTCAGGTCCCTGACCACATTCGGTCCTGACTCATTCATTCATGCTGAGCCCTCCTGAGTGCTCATGCAGTACAGAGGCCCTGCCTTTAGGCAATCCGAGGGCTGGAAATAAAACCAAGTGTGGGGGTATGCTGTATGGGAGGGGACTCTAGTCCACATTGTGTTAGTGACTATATGAACAGTGCCAGGCTGTCCCCAGCTCTAAGCCAGGACTGGCACTGGCCCACCCAAGTGTCACATTACCCATTCAGCTCCAATGTCCTCACTGTCCAACCATCTATGGTCAGTGCCAGAATGACTACAGGGCCAGAGCGGCCCCTGTGCTGCACTGCCTTCTGCCCCCAGGGCCATGCCTGAACCCGGCTCTGGACTATCACAGTGTGACCGGTAGATGGGCCAGTCGTGGCACTGGCATGACCCAGCTACCCACAGCAGCAGATCATTGCTGGGGCTACACTTAGACCCCATAGCCCTCTGCCCCACCACTTACCTGAGAGTTGACAGCTTGCCCCATGGGAATTCGGGAACATTCCAGGGCAAACTGTTTGACACAGAAATAACAGCCCTGGAGAGAGGATGAAGATGAGGTCAGGAGGGCAAGAGACAGGAGGGCCTGGCTCTCCTCACATGGTGCTCCTGTTTACCTGAAAAGCCAGCTCAATGAGGATGATGCCCCCAGGCAGGGCCCGCTGCAGGTGGTATGTGGTGACTGGAGAGCCAGTGCTCTGCAGAAAGGAGAAAGACTGGGGTTCAGAGGCAAGGACGGGGGCTCTTGGGGAAGCAGGCCCCTGGGCCAATGACTTTAATGGTGTCAGGCTGGGATCAATGACCTCAGTCATTATCCAGGGCCCCTGACTTTAGGCCTTGGGCAAATAATTCAGGCTTAGTGACGCTGGTCTGAGGCATCGCTGATTTCACTGCTGGGGAAAGCACATGATGATGTGTTTACCTTGGGGCTCCCTTCAGCCTTGGTTTTCGGGCAGGAGAAGGAACCCCGTCCTTCTGTTCCAAGGATAGCCATGGCCCGAAGCCGACTGGTGCTGCAGAAGAGGAAGAGGGACAAGGGGGTGAGGCAGGCTTGTGGGGTGACGGGTCCCTGCCATCAGACCCAGAACCAGTTCACAAGGAGTCACTGTGGAGGCGAGGAGACAGGCTCAGAGGTAACCTGCCTGGGTCCCGTGGTGGGTCAGTGGGCAGGCTGAGACTGCAGTCCGGGGCTAGACTGTGGGGCGGGGCTCTCTCCACAGCAGGTGCTGCTCTGAGGGGAGGTGGAGACAGGCCCCCACTTCCAGCGAGGGGATGAGGGTGGGGCCGCCGAGGCTGCCGTGACTGAGGGGAGGTCCCTGTGGGATGTGGCAGTGCCTGCTTGTTGGAGGCAGCAGGGGAGGATGGGAGGGGAGTGGGTGAGGTCCATCTTGAGACTTCACGGGGAAAGCTCAAGTGGATGCTTGATGCCCTGATAAGGACGGTTCCTCTGAGAGGGACAAGGGGTTCTCTTTTGAGCCGGGAAGGTCAGTCTCAGTGATCTAAAGCCTGCTGTTCTTCCCTTCTCAACTCAGAGACAAAGGGGAAAAAGAGAAGTACTGTGAATGAGGACAAAACAGAAAGAGCCAATGAGACCCACTCATCATGTTCAGGACTACAAACTCCTGGAACTGTTGCTGGGGGTGGGTGGGGNTATGAAAAGCCCACAGCAAACATTACTCTCAATGGTGAAAGCATTCCTCTAAAGAACAGGAACAAGACAAGGGTATCCACTCTCACCACTATTATTCAACATAGTTTTGGAAGTCCTAGCTAGGGCAATAAGAGAAGAAAAATAAAAGGAAACCGGATCGCAACCTAGTGTCTGTTAAACAGGTGAATAAGTCAGAAAGAGAAATATAAATATCACATACTGTCTCTTATACACATCTAGATGTGTAAAAGAGACATGGGTGGGGGTGGCGGGGTGGGCAGTGGTCAAAGCCTTTGGCAAGCAGAAACGTCCTACTTAATGCTCAAGGAAATAAGGACCAGACCTATTGATTGGTGAGACTTGAGAGGGAGGAAGGCTTGATTTAAAATTTTCCTCTGGAAACATATATTTATCCTTAGTGTCTTTGGTTTTAAAAGGGAATTCTGACTTCTGGGAAGAACATAGCTGAATGGGAAGGACATGAACGCCAGAGAAATCCCTGCCACTGGGACCCGGCTGTGGAGGGCAATGAGCAGAGTTCTTGCTGGGATCTGTCCCAGAGAAGTGAGAGGGGCAACTGAATGAGACATCCTGGAGGCATAGGCCTGTCCTCCTCCTAAGGCCGGGGAGAGAGCAGAGGCCAGGGGGATGGAGAGCTGGCTACAGAAACACTAAGGAGGTGGGAAATGGCTTTCTGGGCCTAGGGGGCATCTTGAGTAAGAAAGCATGACTTACATTTACTACTTTGAAAAGGCATCAAACTGAAAACAGGAGGGAGAAAACAAACTCACATATCTGAATATGTGAAATGAACTGTGTCATAGTGTGGGCCTGGTGAGCTGAATGTGCACGTGGCCCTAATTACCCAAACAGGACCCAAGGGGAAGGAAGTGTGGGGCCTCACCTGCCATGGAGGAGGAGAGGAGAACAGGGAGACGAGAGCGGCTCACCTGCGGGCAGGCGAGGGGGGCCGCAGCGGCACCAGCACAAAGCCCATGCTCTGCAGATACTGCACGTACTGCTGCAGGAAGGCCAGGCTCAGCTCCTTCAACCAAGGCTCCTCCCGGGCGCCCAGCGGAGGCCCGTCAGAGGAGTCGCAGTTAGCAGGGGATTCTCGGCTTCCAGAGGCCGACTCAGGGCGATGGCGCCGCTGTGGGAGTGGAGGTTAAGAGAGACTCTACCCACCGGCAACCACCCTATCAGGGGTGAAGAACGGAGGTCTTCCCGAAGAAATCCAGAGTCTGGAACCTCACCTGTCCCTCCAGGGCCCCCGAGGTGTCTGGGGGCCCATGCAGCCAGGCTGCAGGGTCAAAGAGCAGGGCTGTTGCACAGTAATGCACCAGGCGGGACGACTGTTTCAGGGTCTCCAGCTCCCCGGCCTGGAGAAATAGAGTGAGCACCGGGCGGGTGGCCAGGGCAGGGTCACGGGACTGCCCGGAGGACGTGGGTGGGGCACTCACACTGATGGGCATGCTGGCTGGGGCGGAGCGCTGCTGCCATGTGACAAACAGGTTCTCCATCTTCATCTGGCGCTCCAGCTCTAGGGTTTGGATGCTTTTAGTAGCAGACCCCAGGAGCAGCCGCCCCTCTTCCTGCCAGGCTCCACAGCTGGCCCTGCCTGCCGCCCAGCCCGGCCCACTCACCTCTGCGCTCTGCCATCTTGATCTCCAGGAACTGCTGCCCATGGTAGGTGACGGGATCAGGCGGTCTGGGCACAGGGCCGAGGGAGGAGCTGGGGCGGGTGGCCGTGATATCCCGCAGGGCCTCATCGAAGGGGAATGTGTCCAGGGGAAGGGGGCCCCTGCCCCGCGAGGACCCACTCAGCCGGCCCTGCTCACGGCTCAGGGGGGGACTTGCACTCCGGATGAGGGTCTCTGCTTCCATGGTCGGCAGCAGGAATGGGTTTGGCTCCTGAGAGAGACAAAGCCTCACAAGGGGTCTGGGCCTCTGCCCTCAGACCTCCTCTCCCACCCCGTGGCTGCCTCGTTGACTCGCCCTCCCTGCGACCTCTACTCTCAGTCTGCCCCCTCTCCTGTTTCCGGACGGCAGCTTCCTTTAGCTGACCGCTCAGGAGAGGAGGGGCCCAGACGGCAGGCACCTTTTCATCCCGCACTGGGAAGTCCAGCTGGCCGTAGTGGTGGAAGAGCCCCAGCTTCTGGCTGAGGAGGCAGAAGATGAGGTGGGCGCGGGCGTTCTGCCACTGCACAAGGCGAACCAGAGCGCGGCCCAGGGCCGCTCCCAGGTCTGGAGCCCAGTTGTAGGTCAGCAGCTGGAGCTGGAAGTCAGGGCTCAGCGTCAGTGGGATCACAGAGCCCCTCCTACCACCCAGCCCCTGGCCCATGCCTACCTTTTTGTCCACGACCTCCAGCAGCAGGAACCTCTGCCGGGGAGCATTTCGCCCCATGCTCCCATCACCTCCTGGCTCAAAGCGCTGCACGGCTTTGGCAGCTATGGGGTCAAGGGGCAAAATGAAGGTCTTAGGACTGATCCCTCTCAATCGCTCACTGGCCCCCACAGGGTCAGAGGCTACAGGATCAGTCCCTTTGAGACCCCCACCCCCACTGCAGGCTGTGGCCTCACCCTGCTGGGTGGGTCTCCTCCACTGTGAGAAGTTCCTGCCCAGAAGCAGCAGGTGCCGCTCAGCCGCCGGGCGGCGCGGTGGGCCCAGCTGTCCAAGGGAACACGGACTGAAGAGCTCTGGCTCAGGAGTCCTAGTGGGAGGGAGGGACGGACAGAAAGCAGACCATCCACAGCCCCGTTCCCTGGCCATCACCTCTCCCACATCAGCTTCCGGGAGGCTCCAAACTCACAAATGCTGCTCAAAGATGCGGACGCTGGTGTCGCCAGCCATCGAGGTGACCAGAGTGGTGAGCTCAGACAGGACGGACGGGAGGAGGAAGCGGGACACCATGTGAGTGGAGCTCCTGGACACCGAGGCGCATCCTGGATCCCGGGCACAGAGGTCATGGTGGGGCTTGGCGCTGGGGGCTGGGGACTGGGCCACAGGCTCGGGGGAGGGAGAAGGGTCTCACCAGTCTGCACCATGAACTCCATCCAGGGCCGAGCGACACGAGCAAACACAGGCTGCAGGGCGCCTGCCTCGCCCTCTTCCAGCTGTGTGGCCCTCCGTCTGAAGACACAGCAGGACACACACAAGACCTGTATGTTCACACGCACTCAACAGCCCCTGTGACTCCACAGCACACTCTCCATGATAACACACATACCTTTGTCTCTGGGCTCCAGACTCGGGGCCCGCTGCCCGCTCAGTCCCACCCGGAGTCCGAACGCTTTCCGTTTTGTGACGCCTCCGGCCCCGCGTGTCTTCTGGCCGATCCAGGACAATGTCGTCAGTTGTTTTGGGGGAACCCAAGTCCCCACATTCTGTTTTACTCTGGGGGCAATGCAGCGAATGAGGAGGGGCTACTGGGAAGGGGAATGGGGTGGAGGATGGAGGCATCCGAGAATAGTTACAAGAACCGAGCAGCCTTGAGCAGGCTACCCAACTTTCTGGATCCTCAGTGGCCTCGCTAGTAACAGGCCTGCTGAAATCCTGCAGGCTGTGAGGATCTGACAAGGAAAGTGGAAACGAAAACACTTAAGCTGAGGCTATGTGTAAGTGAGAATATGCCATGTTCTGTATACTCCTGTCTAAGGGACAGAGCTCTGAGGCAGGGCCTCCAGGGAGTAGAGAAGGGAGACAGGAGGCAGGCAAGAAAGCAGAGGTCAACCTCACCACCTCCCTTTATTCCATTACCAGCATATCCCAGAAGCTACGCCGGCCAGCTTTGCTGGGAGGAGTCACAGGTTCGCCAGGGCCAGGGCTGGGGGGAAAGGTGCTGGCTTGGCCTGCAGGGCTCTTGGTGTCCAGTGACCCACTCCTGAGACTCCCTGTGAGTAGCAGGCATTACAGACTCCTGTCACTGACCATCAACCCCCATTTCCGACAACCCAGCCAGCCCCAAGATTGGTGAGAGACAGACATGCCATTTACTTACTCTACCTGTTCCTGCAACTCAGCCAGCCCTAAGTCTGGTAAGAGACAGACATGTATTTACATACTATACTTGTTGCTGAAAGGCGGGGGGTGGGGTGGGGTGGGGTGGTGTGGTGTGTGTGTGTGCTGTCTCTTATACACATCTAGCGCTGCTGCCATGTGACAAACAGGTTCTCCATCTTCATCTGGCGCTCCAGCTCTAGGGTTTGGATGCTTTTAGTAGCAGACCCCAGGAGCAGCCGCCCCTCTTCCTGCCAGGCTCCACAGCTGGCCCTGCCTGCCGCCCAGCCCGGCCCACTCACCTCTGCGCTCTGCCATCTTGATCTCCAGGAACTGCTGCCCATGGTAGGTGACGGGATCAGGCGGTCTGGGCACAGGGCCGAGGGAGGAGCTGGGGCGGGTGGCCGTGATATCCCGCAGGGCCTCATCGAAGGGGAATGTGTCCAGGGGAAGGGGGCCCCTGCCCCGCGAGGACCCACTCAGCCGGCCCTGCTCACGGCTCAGGGGGGGACTTGCACTCCGGATGAGGGTCTCTGCTTCCATGGTCGGCAGCAGGAATGGGTTTGGCTCCTGAGAGAGACAAAGCCTCACAAGGGGTCTGGGCCTCTGCCCTCAGACCTCCTCTCCCACCCCGTGGCTGCCTCGTTGACTCGCCCTCCCTGCGACCTCTACTCTCAGTCTGCCCCCTCTCCTGTTTCCGGACGGCAGCTTCCTTTAGCTGACCGCTCAGGAGAGGAGGGGCCCAGACGGCAGGCACCTTTTCATCCCGCACTGGGAAGTCCAGCTGGCCGTAGTGGTGGAAGAGCCCCAGCTTCTGGCTGAGGAGGCAGAAGATGAGGTGGGCGCGGGCGTTCTGCCACTGCACAAGGCGAACCAGAGCGCGGCCCAGGGCCGCTCCCAGGTCTGGAGCCCAGTTGTAGGTCAGCAGCTGGAGCTGGAAGTCAGGGCTCAGCGTCAGTGGGATCACAGAGCCCCTCCTACCACCCAGCCCCTGGCCCATGCCTACCTTTTTGTCCACGACCTCCAGCAGCAGGAACCTCTGCCGGGGAGCATTTCGCCCCATGCTCCCATCACCTCCTGGCTCAAAGCGCTGCACGGCTTTGGCAGCTATGGGGTCAAGGGGCAAAATGAAGGTCTTAGGACTGATCCCTCTCAATCGCTCACTGGCCCCCNGTGTGTGTGTGTGTGTGTGTGTGTGTGTGCGCATGCATGTGTAGGGAGTTCCTGGTGATATACTCCCAATCTAAGACAGTGACCAATTGCACACATACATTTCTATCAAGTGTATCACCTTGCTGATGCAGGGAAGGCGAGGGGCAGCTGTGAGTGTGTATTTTAGATGCGGCCTCTGCCACGTCTCCCCAGCCTCTCCTTGCACCCTGACCTGGAACACCGTCTCGCCTGGATCTCCGGGGTTCTCGGACTCCACGCACCTGCGGATGTAGCCTCTGTACACAGCGGCGCTGGCAGCAGCCAGAGCTCCATGACGGCATCCGCCAGGGCCTGGCGAGCTGCTGTTCGCAGCTTCTCCTCCAGCTGCACAATGCTGATGTTCCCCTTTTCCCACACATCCAGTCGAAGCCGTGGGGCCCCGCTTGGAGCTGGAAGAAAGAACAGGGGCCACTTGAGTGTGAACCTGGTTTCCACGGCATTAAGTGGACACCTCCTCCCCTGACCAAGCTGCCCCACCTGAAGAGCTGCCCGGCAGGACTGGGCAGCGAGTGACTTGAGTCAGCTGCTCGAGCTCTTCCTCCTGCAGTGGGGCTGGGGGCCCCGGAGAAGCGGGCCACGATGCCAGCGAGATGGGGGCTCCCTCCTCATCCACAAAAGCCAGAGTGATGCAGGCGACCCCTGGGTAGAAATCCAAAAGGAGCGCTCAGCTCTGAGACTTCTGGGCCCTGCCCCTCCCCACCCTATCCAGCTGCGGGACAGGGACAGGGTTTCCCACACCCCGTGGCACCGCGGGCCCAGGGGCTGCACTGCACCTTTGCCCCCAGTGCCCTGCCCTCCAGGCTTGTTGTACAAGTAGATGTCCAAGTCGGGGAGGCCACCCTGCGGCGGGAGTGGATGCTGCAGAGAGAAAAGCCACTGAGCACTAAGCCCAGGCAGGTGGACACAGGCTTCAGGGAACGGGTGTCCACAGGGAGAGCGGGGAACAGGCACACGCAAGAGCAAAGGGAGACACAGGGAGGTAATAAGGGCCGGGCCGGGGCTGGATGTACAGAGGTCCACAGGTGCACAAAGGTACATGGGTGGGGATCTGTAGAAAACAGCTACCTCAGTAAGCATGCACGCCGGTGTGGACTGGGGGTGCAGCCTCACCTGGAAGTGGTTCCGGCTGTTGCTGTCCGTGTACTTGGGGGAGTGCAGGAAGATGAGCAGGTTCTGACGCAGGTACCAGGCCAGGGCGGGAAGCCAGGGCCGGCAGGAGGGCGGCAGGGCCAGGTGCAGCACCTCCGAGGGCAGACTCCCTGGGGGCTGGATGAACTGCAGAGAGGGAAGGAAGGGGAGTCAGAGCTGAAGAAAGGGTTTCTGCCTGCGACTGTCCCGGTGGCTGCGGTGGAGTCACGCAGGAGCCTGGGAGGGAGCTGACCTCCACGTCAGCTGGCGTCAGCTTGCAGTTCCGCACGAGCATGACCGTGATGACGTCTAGTGTGGCCTCATCCAGGCGCCGACGCAGAACCCGTACGAGCTCATCTGTGATCTCAGGACCTGGACATAGCCATGGTGGGGAGGTGGAGACGCTGGCAAAAGATCCAGCCACTCCATCTCATCCCTTAACCCCAGACTCAAAACAGGCTGCCATATACCAGAGGCAGCCAGCATCAAGTTCTAGTTCTGCCAAGCTACTTACTCAGCATGTGACAGGGGAGTCTTACCTCTCAAAGCCTCGGTGCCCCCCTCAATACAGTGGGAATAATAATAGCATCTATCTCATCAGTAACATTCTTAGCCCAAGGATAGTATACATTTATTGAGCCATAAATAAATGAGCCAGTTGCCTATTGGATACCTTGGGTTCAATGTATCCCAAACCCGCCCCAGTATCTGGCCAATGGGACCACCATCTATCCACATATTCACTCAGTTTAGACATCTGGCTGCATTTTAGCCCGCTATAGGTCCTACCCTTCAACATCTCAGAGGCCTGTCCTTTCCCACCCAGCTCCTGCTCGAGGGAGGCCCGGAGCTAGTGTAAGAAGTCCCAGACAACTGTGGAACCGCATCTGGCCACTCCCCTCACCTGCCTGCCCCACGCCATGCACCAGCAGCTGGATATGTCTGTCCACTTGGCCCACAGGACGAGTAGCATCGGAACTGCGGCTGGACGCCATGTCCAGGGGAGAACGAGGACCCTGCAGGGAAACTGTGGTCAGGGCCTGGCTCCAGGGAGCAAAGTCTGCAGGAGCACGGGGGAATCAGGGAGTGGAAGATACATGCCGAGGCTTCCTCGGAACAGATGGGCTCCTGGCTTCGGGACAGAGCAAGGGACTGGGGCAGGGCGTCACTGTCCCACGGCCGCTCACTGCAGGACGTCTCCAGGAGTCTGGGAAAGAGTGGCACGGGAGGGCTTTGGCAACAGCTCCTCCATTGCCTCAGGCTGTAGCCCGGCTTCCCAGGGCCCACATACCGCAGATAGTACACAGCTTTTGTTGCTCGCTCCTGATAAACAAACATGTTCTTCCGGTTTACCACAGAGAAGGCATTAAGCACAGAGCGTAGGGCCTGGATGGCTGTAGGGGGAACCTGGGTTTAGAAAACTCTTTTCTCCAGATTCCCCACCCCCACCCCCAACCCCACTACATTCCACCTGCCCTCTCATGCCAATCACATACCCCGAGAGACACCCATGCTGGGTCCCATTTTGAGGCGTGAGTGGACTCGAATCACGGTTCCCCATACGACGTCACAGGAGAAATGGCCAGGGACAAATTGCATCGTGGCGGCCAGGTACCCTCGGGGCCCACAGCTCTCATCGGCAGCATAATCTGGGGGATGGGAGATGGTGGCTAAGAAACAGGGCACAGCCCTCTGCCCTCAGACTTCTCACCTGTGAACTGGCCTACCTGTCCTCAACCCCCGACTCCTCTGGCCGATCGCTTTGCGGGGGGAAAGATGGTCGCTTTGGGTATTAAGATAAGCTCTTAGGAAGACAGGTCATAGCACAAAGGTTTTCAGAACTATCTCAGGAAGACATGGAGAAGGAGCTAAGAAGAGGTGTCAGGAAAGGCAAAGCATAATCCTGAGGATGCTGCCAGGACACTCTGAGCCTGTCAGAATATAATACAGAACATATCCTACTCATGTACTCATTGGGCAGTGCAATAATCATACATACGCCATTAAAACAGAATGTGTGTGACTGCTTACATACCCCTACAGCAGGGGGGACACTACGCCCTTTGCTCTGGAGGAGAGCTAGCCCAGAAAACCCGAAGGGTTGGGTGGCTCTTTACAAAAGCCTGTGGCTGCAGCCCACGGCCTTGACTGACCCCTTCCAGGTTGATGAGGAACCTTCCAGTAGGTCAAGGTGGCAATCTGGTTTCCCAGAGAAGCTGCTCGAAGATGTGAGCAGAGTACAGGACACCCAGGGGCTGCAGAGTCTGGACTGGAATGCTGGTTGCTAAGGGTTTCAGCGAAACCATATGGAAAGACTAAAACGAGGAAGGGCTGGGTTTGGGCTCTGACTAGTCTCACATCCCGGGCTGTTGGGAGCCACTGGGAAAGAATGCTTGGCGGTCGCAGCTCATACTCAATTTGCAGAAGATGTCTTCTAGACCCTGGGAAGTCCATCAATTATGGGGATTCTGCTTTGATATGGAACACATCCCAGGACGTGCTGAGAGACGCGCTCTCCGATAGCTGTTAGGAACGTTTGTCTACAGCCTTGTCAAGCATGTTAAAGATAAGGAGTGATCTGACGTGACTTTTAGAACTGAGGGAGAATGGCAAAGGAATGGCACGATCTGGCTTTTTTCTGTGAGCTGGGGTGAGAGGTCATGAGGAATAAGAGAAGGGAGCGGAAGTGTGGAGATTTTGATTCCCATCTCAAGTAGATGATCATGTGTTTCCTAACCCCAAAGGTTTCTGTGCCTGCCTGTCTGGAGGGACAGCCAATCAGAGGGCAAATCCTATAGGCACTCAGGCTCCACACCTCTGGGGTTCTCGCCTGTGAGCTGGCCTACTTGTCCACCACCCCCTGCCCTTTCCTCGGCCCCGGTCATCACCCTGCAGGGGCGAGATGGTCATTTCAGAAAACAAGGCATGCCCTTAGGAAGACAGGCCACAGCGGCGCCTGCTCCGTGTCCCTTCTCTCCTGTATTCTTCCATGGCGTCCCCTCTGCTGGCTCTTTCCCGTGGAACAGAAACATGCTCAAGTCTCTACCTTATTTTAAATTCCTGCCTTGCCTCCCACCGTCCTTTAGTTTCGCCGGATCTATTTGCTTCTCCCTTCACTGCCAGGCGACTTGAAAGAGGAGTGCCTCCCGGCTCCTCCAGGCCAACATCCTTTCATGTTCCCACTTCCTCTGGTTCCCTACTCCTGTCTCCACTGAAAGCGCTTTCACTAAAGTCACTGATGACCCCGTGGCAGCGAAACCTGGTGATCCTTTTCTGCTCTCTTCTCCTTGTTCTCACTGTATTACCTGGCACCGAGGACCAAGTAATGGTGAGTTACTTAGTCTGCCCCCAGCTTCTCAGCAGCCTTCAGTAAAGGCAGGCTCCTGAGTGGGACTCACCATCGCTGGGCAGTGGTACCCGCTGACGGGAGTGGAAGGGGGTCTCGCTACGCCACAGATCTTCTTCGCTCTCAGCCACCAGGAGAGAGTTGCAGACATGACTGTCGTGCAGGTCCTGAAGAAGCAGCCGCTGAGAGAAGAAGGAACTAGCTCTTAGGGAACTGAAATATTCCTGCATACACTGCTGGTGGTGGTGGAGAGGGGTGATCAAAAGCTAGAGAGAATGCCCGTTATCACTGGGGGGTCGGAAGTCAAAAAGAGCATCAGTAATCACTGGGAGCTCAGAGATGGTGTCTGACAGTCACTGGGCTCTGGGCACTGAAGCTAGTGAGGAACATCTGTCCCTCCTCTTTGCCAGAATCTATTTACTGCCCTTCAGATCTCAGCTTAAAAATCTCTTCTTCCCAGCTTTCCCTGACACTGCAGATGGTCAGATCTCTGTAAGTGCTCTCACAGTCTCTGCTTTTCCTCTACAGAAGCCTTCACAATTGCAGCGGAAATAATTTGTGTTTTAGTTGTTTCATATCCATCTCTCCCCACTTGACATAAGCTTCCCTCTGTCTTAATTGATTATCTCATCCCTAATGCTAGCTGAGTGCAATGAGAGGGAGCATCTCAGTCACTGGAAGGGAATGAGAGAGTAACCCGCTCTGGGGGTGGGTTGGGAGAGCTCCTCAGGTTGTAAGGACGCTGGGGAGTAATAGCATCCCAGTAACTAAGGGTCAAAGAAAACGTCCAAGTTGGATCAGCAGCCTCTGAAAGTCAAGCTCCCGGAAACTCATTCCTCATCTGGGCTGCATCCCATGCCTGGGGAGCCCTGCCCCTTACCTGGTTGACCTCCCTGCAGATCTCCCCAACTCGCCTCACCAGGAGCTGCTGCAGGTGGCGACACTCGGTGCCTGGCCCCCCATCCTCCCGAATCAGGCTCCTGGGGAGGATGCATCAGACACAGAATTGCGGTGGGGAGGGAGAGAGGGGAGGAGGTCATGGGAGGAGGGACCAAGAGGAAGGAAAGGAAGGACTGGACAAGGGGAAGTAAACACGAAGGGAACTAGGAAAGATGGAATTCTCAACAGCAATTCTGGAAGCCTGGGCTCCAGGCTTGCCTCACCAGCCTCCATGTAGGTACCACCTGAGGTTTCCCTCATGCACTTCACCTCTTCTCTATCCTCTGATCTCCTTTGTCAGAATGGTGAGCCTCCCTTCTCTTAACATGCCCACCTCCATGATTAGAGCAGCACTGAGCAAGATGCCTAAGTATGGTGCTGCTGCTTACTAACTGGGATCTTGAGCATGCATAATATAACCTACGTGTGCTGGAGTTTCTTCATTCTGACCATAAGGATAAATAATACTTCGCAGGTATGTTACAGATCATAGAGTGATCCATATAACAAACAGCACAGTGCCTGCCACATAGCAAGTACTTGTTAACTACTACCTATTATCCCTTATTTTTATATACCTACAGCTCCCGGGCTGCTGTGAACTATAGATTCTCTTAATGCTTGGCTAGGAGCCAAAATCCTCATCAGCTTTTCAACTCCATTAGAAGAGCGGAATGATATGCTTTGTTACAACATGTGGGAAGTGGTCAGGCCCCCAGCCTCAGAGCACAAGTCAGATCCCTACCCAAAACCTCAGTCCCAAGTCTAGCCTTCTAACAACACTGAAGAGGGGAGCTGTGGGACCAGGGAGAAGCTAACATCGGCATCAGGCTGCAGGGCCCAGCTGGTCCTTACCTCGCATGTGCGTACACTTCCACACGGTCCTGCAGCACCCGGACAATGAGCCAGAAGTCAGGCAGGCAGGGTCCAGGGAGGCCTGCGAGCGAAGGCTGTGGAGGTGGCGGCCCGGGCGGGGTCCGCAGCACGAAGGGGGTCTTCTCACCTGGGGTCTCACTGGGACCCTCACTGTCTGAGCCACTACTGCCACCATCGTAACCTGTGTCAAGCATGCTCAAGTTCAACCTTACCCTTAGGCTCATGTGAGCCCCAAATGCATCAGCTTGGTGGGCGCCCTTGGGTTAGTCCCTACTGATGGACCTGCCCAGACCTTTCACTATGTGGCCCTGAGTCCACTTCCCATCAGCTTGGTCTTCCCTGCTCTGCCCCAACTTACCTAGGTGGTCCGAGTCCACACTGCCCTGACTGGACATGAGACTGAGTCCCCGGCTGGGCCCAGGCTGGCTCCCTGGGAAGAGAAGGGAAAGCCTGGAGCCTCTCTCGATCCTGCCAAGGACGCTTTCTGCACACGGTTGCAGGGCCAGGGAGGTGCAAGTCCTCTCTTACCTCCCTGGGGCAGGCTGGGGAGACTGATGAGCAAGGGGCTCTGAGAATCCTCTGGGGAGCCAGGGGCTTGGGGGCTGGCTGTCAGGGCCTGAGGGTCAGGAGGTCAGGTTGGAGCACAGCCCCATACTTCCACCACCACCCGCTCCTTTCGCAGGTCAGCCCAGGCAAGACTCACCTCCCCTTCGAGGCCTTCAGCCCTGTCCTCCTGGCTGCGCCAAGCCCAGGCTGGGGAAGTCCCAAGCTCCCTGTGGGACCCACCTGGCTGTTGGCCCACTGCCACAAAGAAGAAGCCACTGTCAGGGTCCTCAAGAAGAACATGACCAGGGAGGTGGAGGCGGCGGAACTCCTAGGGAGCAGGAGCCAAGGGCAGAGGTTAGGCAGGAGCAGCTCTCCCTACTGGTGGGTCCCACACTTCCGCATCAGACCCCTCACAAGTACCCAGTAAAGCACACACTAGCATCCCCGTTGAGAATTATGAAAAGGCTCAGTGACTCGTCCAAGACTCAACACGCCCAAGGGCAAGGGTGAGCTGGGCCGCCAAGCATGGGGTCAGAGTCAGACCACAGGGTGAGGAGTTGGACTCCAACCGAGAGAAGGGCTTCTGGTTCTATCCGTGCAGCCTGGGGAAAGACGGGCCCCAAGGTGACCAGGGAGCATCTTCAGGGAAGCATACCTCCTTAAACTGTGTGAGAGAACGCTCTGGCCCAAATACAAAACTCAGGGGCAGCGTTTGGCGCAGGCAGGTGGAGCGTCCAGGTGAGCTGTGGATGTGGGCAGCTGCGCGGTGCAGGGCCGGGCTCTGGGGGATGCCCCCTCTTCGGAGTGCCCCCACCATCTCATCCTCCAGCAGCCAGCGGATCTACGGTCAGAGAGCGATAAAGGGAATGGTGAGGGGCACCCCCCTACACTGACTGGGGCATCACCGCACTCCTCTATCAGAAGACACTGGAAGAGACTCTGCCTCACAGACTGGGACAGGCCTCACTGGACCCCAGAATAAAGGGGGTGTCTTACGTCACCATCTGATGGAAAGGGTCTCAGTTACAGTGCTGAGGGGCGATTACTTAGGCTGGGGGAGGGAAGGCCCTCACCTCACTCATGGTGGTCTCAACAGCCAGTCTGTGGGGTGTGGCCAAATTAGACAGTCCTGGGTGCCTAATTGGAAGAAAGGTTTACTTACTGGTTTCCAGAGGACAAAAACCAATGAGGGGCAAGGAAGTCTAAGAGGGAGATAAGGAAATACCTGTCTTCTCCTGGAGGCGGCAGTGGGGGCCCCAGCCCATCATCGGATGGCTGCCCTGGGGACCGTGGGAAGGACGCACTGCTTTCAGATGTTGACCTGAACAGGACAGGAGCAAAGGTCAAAGGTCAGCACCTATCATCCTCCCAAGGCCTCCTCAGCAATCCTTTCTTGGAATCCTTAGGGTACCTTTAGTCCCCAGGCACCCCTAAATTCCTTAATGGTTCCCCTACTCTAACAAAGCCCCAGATCCCCCACCAAACTTGCTGCCACACCGGTGGTGCTGTGGATCTGAGGTCGGGGGGAGCTCCACTTCCAGGGGCAAGGTCAGCACAAAGACGTCCAGAGTGACACTGAGGTCCCGCAGAGGAACTCGGCCTCCGATGGGGGGGCCCTCCAGGCTAGAAAGCACCTGGCCTAGGAGAGGGGAAAGGTTAGGGGTCACTGGAGCCCTGGGACAAGCAGATTCCAAGTGTCCAGGGCTAAAGAGTTATACCCAGAGGCTCTCTCCCACCCCCAGACAGGCAGGCAGGCTGGACCAGGTCCCCCCTCCCCCGGAGATCTCTAGACTCACCCAGGCAGGTGGGCAGGCTGCACACAGGCACGGAGCTGTGCTGGCCACGCAGCCGCACGGAGCACGTGAGGTGCAGGAAGAGCGGCGGTAGGTCATGCGCCAGACTCTCGGGCCCCGTGGGGGAGTCGCCCCCCAGGATACTGAAGGAGTCTTCATCGGGGTTCACGGTGTCTGCGTCTGACAGCGAGGCGGAGTCCAGGCCGGCAGGCCCCAGGTCTGGTTCACGGCTCTCACGGTACTCCACCTCCAGCTCCGGGTCACTCTCGGTGACCACGCAGCAGGCAGATGCGTCTCCTGGAGACACACGTCACGCGGTCAACAGGAGAGGCTGGCAGCGGAGGCCCGGATGCTGGCTGGAAGCAGCCTTGACTCCTCCACCCACTGGCCTATGTACCTTCCTCTCCCATGAGCTCAGCCTCTGAAAACTCCAAGTCACTGACTTTTCTGTCGACTGCATCCCGGGGGCCCTCATCCTGGGCAAGAGAAAGGGGCAGCTTTACCTGAGGTGGGCCTCAGGGGACCAAGGATCAGGGATCAGGAGGTTCTGGGTGGGCCAAGCAGGGTTTCAGGGGCTACGGGCTGTGGGGAGGGAGGGAGGTAAGGGAGGTGGCCGCTCACCTCACGCCTGCTGGACGGAGGGCAGTAGAAGAAGTAGTGGGGGTTGGAGGGCACGGTGCGGAAGTGCAGACTGCTGACCTCCAGGAACTTCTCCTGTGTGGGGTCAGAAGACTACAATGCCAGCTGCTACTCGGCTGAACGCTGCCCCTACCCTAGAACAGACACCTACACACCCCCAACCGTGAGGGGCCACCGCCCAGCCAGGGCTCTGTCTCTACCCTCACCTGGATGAGGCTGTGAAGAGCATCATGGGCCTCTCCTCGGAGCTGACAGATGTCTGTCAGGGAGATCTCCAGGCCCGGGTCTGGATGCCCAGGGACACGGGTGCTCTGAAACTCAGGCTCGCTTAGGTCCTCGGTCTCAATGCTGAGCAGGGTAGGGGGTAGTCAAGTGTTAGGAACCACCACGTCCCAGAGGAGCCTGCTTCCCAAATGGGGGCAGTGCACAATGGCCTGCCTCTCCCTCTCAGAAGGGTGCTGAGCACAGGACCTCCCTCTCAGAAGGGTGCTGAGCACAGGACCTCCCTCTCAGAAGGGTGCTGAGCACAGGACGCTGGCAGGAGAGGTCGGGAAAACCCGCCCATCCAGCTCCACTCTAACTTCCATATTCCTTAGTGGCTGGACATTTCTGTGCAACAGAGGAATGAGTAAGGCTAACTCCCGGCTTTCTGACTTGGACCAGTGGGTGGAGGGAAAGATCATTCATCGTGGAAGAGAGACCCAGGTGAGAAGCAAGGTTTGGTGGGAAGAAAGTGCACTCATCTGAGGGGCATGAAAGGTGGGGATCTAGACCTCCAGAGAGGGAACTGGGCGTCTCCAGTGCACTCATCCCTCCGCTCCTTCCATTTCCCCAGTGCTGACCCCTGTAGACACCAGACACACAGCTGTCTGCCTGCCTCTCTCACCCAACAGTTTCTGTCTTTGTGAGACTCAGCAGTTTAGGGGATTATCACTACTATCTGGATGTCCTCGGAACAAGCTTCTGCTTTCACTGATGGCCACTGGCAACTCCCTACCACTAACCTAGCTCAACACTCCACACCAAAACAGGAAAGCTGGGAGAATCAGAAGAGTAAGACGGGGAGACTGCTGCCCATGTTGAATGGGAGACAGAAGCCTGGGCAGGAGGTGGGAAACCAGTGGCCAAGCATGGCTGGTCGCCTCCCCAGGGCAAGAGGCCCCGGGCTATAGGGGCTTCGTCTGTGTGCCCCCTCACACATCATTCAAGAACCATCCCAACCTGGACTCAGAAGCCAGGACAGCTCGTTCCCGAGGCTCAGGGCCCTCCTCCATGCTGCTGCTGAAGAGCCCTGGGCTGAGGGGACCGGGGCTTGGGGGTGCATGAGGCAAACCCCGAGTGTGGCCACACAGTGCGAGCAGAAAAGGGGTGATGTCTATTTCCTGCAGCAGCTCCTCACAGGCATCCACTGCTATCAGTAGGTCCTGCGAGGTCACGCTCTGTGCTTGCTGCAAGCTCCGAAACAGCCCTGGGGGAAGCAGAAGGGGCCACAAGGTCAAGCTCTGTGAGGACCTCTCCAGTCCTCATGTCCATAACCTGCAAAGTGGGCTCCTCCTTGCCACGGCGTCACACTCACCGCGGACGTAGCATCGCTGAGCATGCTCCTGTAGCAAGGCACAGTGGTTGGCTGCCTCCTTGTGCCTGGGCTCCATCCAGGCTGAGGAGAGGGAAGGCTGGTCGAGGAACTGAGTCCTAGGAATGGAGGAAAGAGAGGGCTTGGCTAGCTCCCCTCAGTGACAGCCCACGCTTAACCATCCCCCACCTTCCAGAGGATTGTCCCTAGGTCCCTACCAAATGCAGTGACGGCTCAGAGACTTCAGCTGATGCGCTGAAGAAGTCCAGCGCTGGGCAGGCAGGACATGGCCAAGAAGCTGAGCTCCTGCCACTGATCATCAACTTGTCTGTCTGTCCCCTTGAGCAATGGCTGGGGGCCATGGTTGGCTGGGGGCTGGGAAAGGACCTAGATCAACACGGAGGGCACTCACCGGAAGACGAGATCTCGGGGTGCCTGAGGGGGCTGCGCGCCAACCATCTGCTCCCTCAATGCTTCCAGAGAACAGCTATAGATGTAGACAGGACACCGGGTCCGGAGCCCATCTGCACCCTCTGCCTGTGAAGCCTGGCGCCCAGGGTAAGCTGGTAGGTCCTGACAGAAGGGTGGGCTCAGCTCTCCTGGATTCTGGGCACTGTCTGTGGGCAAGAGTGGCCCATGGCATCCAGCCCTCTGTCTGTTCCCATTCCTGCTGCTGCTTAACTGACTTAAGAGTTAGCAGACTTACCACTGGCTGGGGTGACACTGAGGGTGGGGACCTGGGACTTTGTCACCGTGACCCCAGTTCCTGCCAGATCTTTCATGCTGGGGGCCCCATTCCAATCCCCAAACTTAGGCCTCGTCTCCTCTTGAGGGGGTCCCTCTAGGCCATATGAAGCCAGATGTAGGACATCTACAGAAGAAAAGCAAGACATAACTCAGAGCCGCCTGGCGGGCCAGTGAGGGAGCTGAGGGGATGAGTGAGAGAGGTCAACAGTCGGTACCTGAGAAGGTCGCGGGGAGGAAAGTCAGAAAAACATGCTGGGGGGTCACGAGCCTCGCGTAGCAGCGCCACTGAGGGGGCTGGGCAGAGCTGACGGGCCTGGGAGTTTCAGGAGGGCCTGGACTCTGTGCGAGAGAAACAAAATCAGAGCTGTCTGAAGGGACCACCCAATGCCCACTCTCTTTCTCTTCCCGAGACTCCATGCTCAGGGACAGGTTGCAAGACTGGTGACCAAGAGGGATGGCGGCACCCTGTCAGTGGCGGGCGGCACTGAGCCTCCCCAGACTTCGAAAGCTGGGGAGGAACACGTGGGCATGGCAGGAGGTCACCATGATGAAGGCCCGATGCACCAGTGCTGACCGGGGTGGGAAGACCGGGGTCTCCGATGGGCTGGGCGCTGCTGCCTGCTTGATCCTTTAGGATCCCAGGGTCCCCCACTGGTGGCCCCTCTGGACCTACAATGAGGGTAGAGGTGGACAGGAGAGAGCAGGGCTCTGAGGTGCAGGAAAGGGGAGGCCAGAACCCAGATGGGAATCGCTCTGTAGAGTCTGGTACCTGGAAAGAGGCAGGGGCTCACCTGGACTGTGGCAGGTCCGCCGAAGCACCTCGTGCAGGAAGGCTGCCTGGTCGGCGGCAGGTAGCGGGAGCTCCCGGTCACTCAGCTCCTGGCCCAGGCAGCCATGCAGCAGGCACAGCACCATGTCATCGGCGGGACAGGGCCCCTCAGCCGGAGGGACGCCCTCCGGCTCTGCTCAACACACACACTCCACTCAGCACCCAGGGCCTCCTGCTGCCCAGCGCCCCCGGCTCCACCCCGGCCAGCCTGGCCCTCCTGCAGCCCCCACCCCCAACACTCTCTGCTCCTTTGCAGACTCATCTGCTTTCTGTGCTCTAATACCCCTTGGCTGGCTGGCTCTCTAGGCACACGGCTCACCCACCTCTGGAAAGCAGGAGGAAGAACATCTGGAGCTGCTGGCACTGAGGCAACAGTCCCATGAGGTCAAAATGGAAAGGGATCTCGTGGACGCAGGCATCTCTTCCCTGGTCCAATCCTGGGAGGGCGGGGTGGGGTNCGGCTCACCCACCTCTGGAAAGCAGGAGGAAGAACATCTGGAGCTGCTGGCACTGAGGCAACAGTCCCATGAGGTCAAAATGGAAAGGGATCTCGTGGACGCAGGCATCTCTTCCCTGGTCCAATCCTGGGAGGGCGGGGTGGGGTGGGGTGGGGGGAGACGAGTGCAGGGAGGCCTGGAGTTCCCGTCTGCAGCTGGCTTCTCCACACTCCTCCCCTGCTCCTGCCCAGGGGCCCCTCCCCACTGACCGGCAGAGACCCTTGGCTCCGGGGGCAGGGGACTCCACTCCTTGCTCTGGCAGAGCTGTATCAGATACTCGAAGCTCAGCATGGAGCCTATGCAGGCAGCGTCCCGAGGGTGGAGCTGGGGGAGGAGTAGCAGAGGGCAGGGGTGAACCCCAGCTTCCAGCTCTCAAGGAAGCCCCCACCAACACAGACATTCAGAACACAGATACTGAGAGGGACCAGGAAGCCATCAGGCTGTGCTACTCCTAGGGGCCTAGGGAGCGGCGGGGCCCTCCGAGGCCACTCACAGCTTGAGGGATCTCACAATACGTCAAGTCCTGGAGGTGCCTCCAGCTCTCAGGGCCAGGTCCCACCCGTCCATGCTGTGGCTCCACCCACACCTCGGTGACCAGGTTGAGTTCCGAGTCCCCCTCCAGGGCCTCCACCTCCACATCGTTGTCATCATCTGTTGAGAAGCTAAAGGAGGAAGGACTCTAAGCCTGGAAGAAAGGAGAGTCCAACCCACCGCCGCCGGGTCAGGAGTCGGTCTACAGAGGGCGGGAAGGCCAGGGCTCACAGGACAGCCACGATTCACACATGGCCTTCTGTCACTGTGTCTGCCCGACGAAGCGTCTAAAGACAGCACCCCCTGCCCTGACTTTCAAGGTTAGGAGCCAGACCTTCAGGGGGCAGCAGAGGGAAGGGGAACTGGAGCAAGGTGGCTCGGGGATGGGGCTCACCTGTCCTTGGTGGAGGCTGAATGAGGCGGGAAGAGGATGTACTGGACCACGCATGTGTGCCTCTCCGCGGCCGCAGCCTGCCCCGGGGGCTCGTTCTGGGACGGGAGGGGAGAGTTTGGGCCCGCCCCAGCCCTGGCCCTCAGAACTTTAGGCCCCTCACCACACTGTCCTGGGGTTGGCCTCAGGCCACAGGGTCCCAGTGAGGCAGTGTTTCCATCAGCCCTGAAGCCGCGCAGAAGCGAGTAGCCGCGGGAAGACGATGGACCTTGGTGGGGTGTGAGGGACGGCACATACCTGGATTGGGAGCTCCAGGACCATGGTGATGATGCCTTCCCCACTGCAGGCGAAGTGGAACCCTTCCGAGAGCCGGACTCTGAGGCCCCAGAGAGGCAGCGGTGGGGCGGGATGAGATGGGGAGAGACATTCAGCATACAAGCCCTGGCCTCCGATGCCACCTAGACGCCCACTTTCCAGTGGCCATGCAGGCAGACTTGTCTACTGGTGGCCCTGTTCAAACCGCTGGTCCCTCAGGGGCAGCAGGTCCAATGAGAACCCGAGGCCAAAGTCACCAAGTTGTGGGGAAAGGTGGCGGGTAGGGGAGCAGCGCGCCTGCTCTGTGCTGGCTCCTCTGCAGAGCGAGGGCCTCAGAGGTGAGGGCAGATGGAGGGGCCGCGTCTGGCTTAGGCCTTCTGCCAGCATCCCAGCCCAGCGTCGACGCTGGCTCCCTCCCTGCCCGCCGTGGCACGGTAGGTTGAGTGACGTACTCAGTGAGGATGGAAAGGAGCTGGGCGATGGCGCTGAGCGGCAGCGCAGGGGCCAGTCCTGATGGGACGCTCCAGAGCCAGCGCTGGTGGTACAGGTAGCGGGACAGTGATGCCAGGCTAGAAGAGGCTGAGCGGCCCGGCACCAAGGGCAGTGGCCCCGGCGGCTCCAGGGTCAGCAAGAAGGGTGCCCGGTAGTCCAGGGGCAGTTTCTCATACCTGGGCAACAAGGGGAACTCCCAGTTGACCTCTGCCCACGCTCAGCTCATGTTCCTGGCCTGTCCTCACCCTCTCTACCAACCTGACGAGTAGCTTGTCCAGCGGCTTATGCAGGACCACAAGGCAGGGCCGGTCAGACAGGGCCTGCTGTGGCCCCAGCGTTGGGGGGGACTTGGAGGGAGAGCTGCCCCCACCGGTGCCCCCCAGCCCTTTTCGTTTCACCTTGGGTGTTGGCTCCTTGCTTTGAACCCGGTGGGGGAAACGCAGGCGCAGGATTTCTTCCCGCAAGTCCGACACAATCTGAGGGGAAACTGTGATCACGCCCTCCCATCTGGTATGGACATGCAGAAGGGGTCCACAGACGAGGTGGGAGAGCCTGGTGCCCCACAGCTTATTGGTCTGGGGGGCTCCTCCTTCGACTGGCCCCGGGAGTGCTGGGGAGAAGCAGCCTGTCGACACTCCAGGGCTCGTGGGTCAGAGTGAGCTGGGGCCCCGCTCACCTTGTGCCGAGCCTGTGCTGGTGTGCCAATGAGGAAACCCAGGCGGAGCACCATGCACGGGGCTTTGGAGATGATGCGGACCATGTAGAAGGAGGAAGGGGGCTGGTCTGGGGCACTGGGGAGAAATGGAGGGTCCATGAGCAGCCCTTGGTTGGGAGAAGATGGGAGGGCTGGGAGAAGCCCTCCTTCCCGTAGGAGGAAGGAGGGAGAGGGTCTGGGGTGAGAGGAAGAGACACAGGCTGGGGGGAGGAGGGGGCATCACAGCGCCCACCTGGAGAGCAGCTTCACGTAGGAATAGCCCTCGACTAGCACGAAGCTGCTCCAGTCACGGAGCAGGGAGGTCAGCGAGGAGTGCGAGATCCTACACTGGACGGTGCTGTAGCGGCCGTTGCTGCCCGGGGTGTGCAGGTGCTTGGGGATCGGCCTGGGAAGAGGTTGTGCGGTGCGGTCGGCTGTCCCGGCCCCAGGCGTAGGGGAGAGGGACAGGCTGCTACTTCTCTCTTCCAGGCCCTGTCTGAGGGTCTGGAGGCTCAAGAGCAGGAGGGCTAGGACGGTTGGCACTTACCTTGGCCAAGTCGGTATGGGCTCATCCACTGCCTCCCTTCCCCGTCACTTCGCGCCCCTCCCGCGCCCCGCTCCTCCACCCAGGCTGTGGCCCGACCAGGGATACCCACGTGTCATGCTCCAGGATGAGCACCAGGCGGTGCATGTGCAGCCAGCGCTGCCACGAGTTAGCGTCCATGGACAGCACCGGCTTCCAGTAGGCAGCAAACTGGGCATGGGAGGAGTCGGAGCCACTGTGCTGAAGCGACAGCACCTGGGGGCAGGAAGAGCTGGTGAATGACCTCCGCGGGGCAGCAGAGCCTGGGGTGGGCGGGGTCAGAGGCGGCAGTGGAGTAAGGCTCAAGGAACCTTCAGCCCCGCCTGGGACAGAGGCAGAAACTGCTTCCAATATGAAGGCTAGGTCAGGGGCCCCCAGCCTCTAGAATCTAATGCCTAATGGTCTGAGCTGGAAATGTTGAAATAACAGTAAGAAATAAAATGCACAATAAATGTAATGTACTTGAATCATTCCAAAATTATTCCCTCAAACCCCAGTCTGTGGAAAAATTGTCTTCCACAAAACCAGTCCCTGGTGCCAAAAAGGTTGGGGACCACTGGCTAGATTAAGACAAACGATCCCAGGGACAGGCCGCGTGGCCTCTTAAAGATGAATCCAGACACAGGATGAAACTTCCATCACTGACTTTGGGGGAAAGCCTCTGAGTGATGGCAGGACCTCGGGATGAGGGTATGATTCACTAGAATAAGCCCCCTGCCCCTCAGTGCTAGGCTGATGGCTGGGGCCAAGTGTGGAGAAAGCAAAGGACAAATGGAGCCACAGTCCTTGAGAAGCACAGCAGTCAGTGGTTGGCTGGCAGTGCGGGGGAGGCTGGAGGATGCACGTGGAGATGGCGAGAGGGTTGCAGCTGGCTGGGAGACCACTACCAAGGCATTCTGCAAGTCCTGACTTTTGACTCCAATGACCTGTTGAGGGCTACCTTTCTCTAGAGATGCTTTCCTCCCCTGGAGGGGCAGTGGGGGTGGGGAGGAGGGGGCTCTGAAGGCTAAAGTTCAGGGTCCTGGTTTGGGGGCCTCAGAGGTGAGGAAAATGAACGTGGTTCTGGGCTCCAGAGGGTGAGCACAGGACAGGGAGAATGCGTGCGCGCCAGGGCCCCCTCACCGGGGTGGTGGAGCCAGGTGGGATGTAGAAGAGAGGCACTCCGCTCTTGGTGCTGTCGGGCAGCGTGAAGTGTTCTGGGACGGAGGAGAAGGACTGCAGGTGGGCGAGCATCTGGTCCGTCTGGTTAATGCTGCAGAGCAAGGGCCACCCTGAGCCTCCCCGGCCTCTGGGGAGTCAGGGGAGGGGAGCCCCAGGGGCACGTGGGAGTCTGGACACAAGCCCCGAGTGCTCAGGGTGACTCTAGACCTCGCTTTCACACATCCACCCCTCCACACAGCAAGTGGGGCCTCCGTCACTGAGCGGTGACCTTGCTTACCTCTGCAGCGTGTTCCAGAACCGCCGGATAACGTGGGTCCGATACAGTGAGCGAATGGGTTGTCTCAGCGCACAGGACACGTCATGCAGGATGTCATAACCGCCTTCCATTGTCACTTCCACCCGGGTGCCTCGAGGGCCCTCAGGCTCCAGGGGCCAGGGTGCAGTAGCCACGTACTCAATGCGCATGTTGTGTTTCCACAGCAGCACCAGCTTAACCTCCAGCTGGGACCCGCCTTCAGGGGAAGCAGGAGGGGAGGAGGGCCTGGGGCTGAGTCCTGTCCGCCACCTGCACCTACAGCATGGAACTCTAGCCTAGCCAAAGGTTCCAAGCCTGGTTCCACAGAGTGCAGGCCCAGAGCCTACCAATGGACACAAACTGAAGTTTGCAGGTAAACTCTGAAAACAAAGCTAAGCCCAGGACACTACACCACTCTCAGCTGACTCACCTGGGACAGAAGGAGATGGAACTGGGAAGCTAAATGCTAAGAGAAGTAAGCCCAGCCCAACTGACAGGCAGAGTCTGCCGTGCATGGTACATGGGGCTCTCCTGCTCTGTTTAGATGTGTGGGATACGGCAGCGCCTGGACCTTACCTTTGGCCAGTGTGACCTCTCGGACGCTGTAGCCCTCTCGAAGCCGCACAGACACGGTGCTGACCAAGTCAGCCGGAACCTCCTTCTCAGTGTGCTTTTTCCGGCGCAGGGCCAAGGCAGGGTTGCTGCTTGCGGATACCAGGTGCTCATTAAACAGGCGGTGCTGAGAGCCTAGGGGATGGGGGGGGCAGGGGCAGGGGACAGTGTTACCTGTTAGCTGACGGACGAGAACAGGGCGAAGTCAGCCCAGTTATACTGCCTGGGAACCCGAGCCCTAGACAGATCCCTGTATCATCTCTGGGTCCACACTAGGGTCCCCTGGTTCCCACACCGGCCCCAGTCTGCCCCTCACCGCAGTAATATTCAGGGTTCAGGGCTTCCCCGCTGCGCAGGAAGGAGTAGAGGAGAAATGCCCGGTGGTAGACAGTCAGACCCAGGGTGCCTGGTTCGGGCTCAGGACAAGTGGACAGGTAGGAGCCGAATGTTGCCATGGCGATAAACTTCATCAATTCCACGTTGGGTACGTGACCAAAACTGCAGTCATAAGAGTAAACTCCTCCCACCTGAAGAAAGGGAGCAAGTAGAGGCCTAGCTCCGAGAGGCAACGGAGAAGAAAGTGCAAGAGGCTGGGCTGGGTGGTGGCTCCCATCCCAGCGCAGCTGCAGCTTTCCTTCCCTGAGCCCCTGTCTGAAGCCAACGGCAGCTGGCCACACCCCTCTCGTCCCACATCAAATACCAGCCTGACCCCACTCACTGAGATTTTGGCCAACGGCTCACCAAATTCCTATCATCAAGACTGCAGCAACTGACAGGGTGCTTCTCAAACCTTAGGGTGCACACAAAACCCCTGAGACCTGGCGGGGGGGGAGCCTAAGAGTTAGCGTTTCTAACAAGCTCCCTGGCAATGCCAAGGCTGCTGGTCTGTGGACCATAGTGTGAGCGCTAAACCTATAGATCAGAGACTGGCGAACCACATACAACCTGCGGTCAAATCTAGCCTAGCATCTGTTTTTGTAAATAAACTTTTATGGGAACACAGCACACGCATTCATCTTTCCTACTGTCCATGCCTGCTTTCAGGATACAAGAGCGCAGCTGAGTAGCTGGGACAACAACATGACCCCCCAGGCCTGAAATGTTTACTAGCTGGGCCTTTGGAGGTACACTCTAGAATTCAGTGGCCCCCAGCCTTTTTGGGACCAGTGACCAATTTCATGGAAGACGACTGTCCCATGAACCAGGGTTGAGGGGGATGGTTTCAGGATGATTCAACTGTATTACACTTACTGTGCAAGTTATTTCTATTATTATTATTACATCAGCTCCACCTCAGATCATCAGGCTTTAGAGATCAGAGGTGGGGACACCTACAGATGGTTCATTCAGTTTCCTGGCCACTCAGCTCCTTAACCCTCATCTCCAAGAACTTTATTCCACTCACCTGCCCCATAGCTAAACACTGGCTCCTGGCTTCACCTGGGAACTACTTCCTCTTTGTGAACTCAATTGCCACATCCCTGATTACACATAACTCTGTCCCATTTTTAAGTTCCTTTCATCCTCCTCCGCCTGCTGCTCTCTGATCCCATTAAGACTCCCAGGCCTTGAACCTTTGCTCTTTTCAAACCTATCCACGTCCTCCTGGGCCTCTTTTCGCAACCCAGCCTGGACCACATGTTCAAGCAATTTCTTATGCAACATTCTCAACTGCTAGGCCCTCCTCACCTTTTTTTCTGCTTCCACCTGGAAACCCCAACTAGGATCACAAGCTCTATACCCAGATCCCAAATGAGATCTTCAGTTCAGTTCGGTCGCTCAGTCATGCCCGACTCTGCGACCCCATGAACCGCAGCACGCCAGGCCTTCCTGTCCATCACCAACTTTCGGAGTTCACTCAAACTCATGTGCATCGAGTCGGTGATGCCATCCAGCCATCTCATCCTCTGTCGTCCCCTTCTCCTCCTGCCCCCAATCCCTCCCAGCATCAGTCTTTTCCAATGAGTCAACTCTTCGCATGAGGTGGCCCAAGTACTGGAGTCTCAGCCTCAGCATCAGTCCTTCCAATGGAACCCGGGACTGGTCTCCTTTAGGATGGACAGGTTGGATCCCAAATGGAAGAAAAACTGCATAGTTGTGTAGGGTGGCGCCACATCAAAGTGTATGGCACCCCATCCAGCTGGTCCTTCAGGCTGGTCTTCAGTGTCATTCCTCCTTCTCAGCTCTGCCTCCCTCCCTCACAGTACATGTCTTCACTGCTATCCTAGTCTCAGAGAAGCAAGGACACTCTTATGCTCCAAGAATCCCTCAATTTATTTTTTGAGCCAACGCCCTCCTCTTAATTTAGGGACTTCACTCCATCCAGCTTCCTTTATTTTCAAACTGCTCCACCATGGCCCTTTGGAAACATGAAGTCTCTAGCTTAAAACACAAATCAGAACACCCCTCTTTTTCCACACTATCCTCCCCTCAGGCTGCCGTTCTCTCTCGAGCATGCTTGCTCCTCCCTTGATCTGAACAACCAGATTTCACAAGTCAACACTTGTCTCTACAGCCTTCCCTTCTATCCACTCTTCCACACACTGCAGTCATTTCTCTCACCACCTCTTGAGTGTAGTAGCCTCGAAAAAAATTTCCATAACCTCCTAATTGCCAAACCCAAAAGGCACTTTTCATTCCTCATTGTACCTGATCTCTCTACTGCCTCTCATGCTGTGAAGTACTCCTTTTTCCCCCCAAACCCTGAAATTCTTGACACCAGAGCCTTCTGGTTTCTGTCTGATTATTTCCTCTTCATTCTTTGCTGGGCCCCCTCTCTATGAAAGATCTTTAAACCTCAGTAGCCCCCAGGTTCTTTGGGGACCCTTATCTATTCTCAAATGCCATGTGTAGGCTGCCCAAATCCTAACTCTCTCTCAGTTAGTGTGGACTCCTGAGTATCTGATCTACATGTCCGACTGCTAACTGCTACGAATAGCAGTAATTTACTATGTAATTCTGCACTATGCTAAACCCTTCAAATGCATCACCTCACCCACTGAGGAAGGTACTATTACAACCTCCATTTACAAATGAATCCACCCAAGAAGTGAAGTGGTGTGTCCACATCACACAGCCAGCAAGTGGAGCCGATTCCGGCCAGGCACGCCTAACTCCAAAGGTGACACCCAGGCACCTGGAACAACGTGCACACACCTGGACTCATCATCCTGTCCACACTCCACCCCAACTGCGGCTCTGTTGACTCTGCTGGCTCCCAGTCATCAGTGAGGTCAGAACCCTGGAGACACCCTTTGCCCCTCTTTCTTGTTCACCCCTCACATCTCGCTAATCTTGTTCACCCCTCACATCTCGCTAATCATAAGTCATATTGATGCCGCCCCTTCATTTCCTTAATGCTACTCCCCATTCTCTCTTACCCTGAATTCCCCTAGTTTAAGTCCTGATCCTCTCACCTGACCACTGCAATTAATAGCCTCCCCACCTCCACTCTTGTCCCTCCCCCAGCAATGAGTGACATTTATAAAACACAAACCCAGTAAGTGACTTTCCTTCTCTCCATCAGCATCACCCACACAATTATGCTGGAACTCCTCTAACACAGCAGAAGCACCTTTCCATGCTCTGGCCTATGCCTACCCTCTAGCCTCACTTTCCACAGCTCTCTGCCTTCTATCCTATAGCCTGTCAATCCAAACTGGCTGCAGGTCCCTGAATATACTCCCTCCTCTGCTTAAGCTAGTTTGAGCTGGGTTTTCTGACTCTTGCAACTGAAACAGGAATAACTAATCTAATGAGGGAGGTGGGACTGGAATTGACTGCCAGACAGCAAATTCTGCATTCTTCTTACTATAACATGCTGTCTCTCACATCCTAAGGAGAGAACAAAGATGAGAATCCTCTCCCGCCAGTTTAATATCCTGTTCTAGACATGATGCTCCCTCCCCATCCCCACCATCCCTCCACAACTATGCTATTGGCTTTACCTGGGAAACCACTGCCTACAAGAAAGTAACCAGTCACATTCCACCTGGTAAGCTATGATACTTTCCTTTCCTCCTTCCCAGAAAGTCCTTACCTGCACAAAAGAACAGGCCACAGTGCCACTGCGAAGCTGATTCAGCAGCGTCTCACAGACAGCAACATCGGGGACACTGGTCACCCCATCTGTGATCACAATGATACCTGCAGCAGGAAGCATCAGACTCAGACCTGGGGTCCCTCCAGATCAGAGTCACAGGGAGGCACCCAAGGGACAGGACCTCAGTGTCCACCAACCACTGTGTTTTACAATCCTCCAATACCTTTCCTTCTCCCCTTCCCTCCTGCTCCAACCTCTCGAGGGCTGGGTCCCAAACTCTTCCCAAGAGGTGATCTTGGAGCTCTGCTCCTTCCCACCAGGGTCCCTGCTGGTTGTCAGAGCTGGGGATACTCGAGACACACACTACTGAACACTTACCTTTCACAAACGAGGAAACAGACACGCTTCCCTACAGCCCACCAACCCTTTGGAACTTCTATCTTTGCTGATAATACCACCACCCTTCCTGTACCCCCCTTTCCCCAGTCTCACCAACATTCCTCCTACTGACCTGCACTGGAGTTGGAGGGCAGGAGCTGCAGCGCCAGGATGCCCTGACGAATCATACTGACCAGCCCAAGATCAGCTGTCACCATGGAAACGCCCACTTTCCGGCCTGAGGGCTCCCCTGAGTCTGGGGACTGGTCCTCGGTCTGGCCCAAGTCACAGAAAAGATTGAATGGGACAGATGGCGCTGCTATCCCATCCACAGCAAAGCCAGAATTGATAGTCTAGCATTGCCCATGCCAGACAGGCCTAAATCTATGAGGTCTCCAGTTCCCCTACTGTGTGGCCAAGTCCTGACTATGCTCCTTCCCCTGCTGTGTGCTTGGAGGCCAATCCTCAGATGGGCAGGCCATCCAGCACCAGCTGAAGCACCACACTGTCCTGAAGCAGGCCTTCCCCACCTTTTGCCAGTAAGGCCCCCTTTCCGTATTCTTCCATTGCCATTATGACACATATTAATACATCAACTGGATTAAGTCTTCAGACACACAGACCTGCCATCTGCCTGGCTACTTCTCAGATATCTACAAGAATAAGAGTGTGCACTGTGGTGAACCCAAGATTATACAAAATAGTAGAAATCAAAGTCACCCACGATCACCTTCTCCCCACGGGGGGAGAAGATTCAGGACTGGAAAAACACCAGCAAACAGCCTCCACATTTTCTTCCTGCCAGTGTGTGCCTCGGGGAGTCTGGTAAGTCTCTTCAACAGGGAGCCTGCTGTGTGCACGCTCCAGCACTTCTTCCCTTGGCGCCCTCTGTCCCTGGCTTTTTGCCCTTTTTTTCTGCTGTCTCTTCCCTCTATGACATTTGGCTTGCCCTTTCTCTGTCCCCTGTCCCTTAACAGCTCCTCCTTCTCCGCGGCCTCTACCTGCTTTCTCTCCCACATACCTGGTTCTGGGGGTCATACTGCTGCTGTAGCATGGTGGCCACCTTATCCTCAAAGAGACAGAGCTGCACATACACCTGCTGCAAGAACACCTCCCGCTGGGAAGGGTCCAAAAGGCAGCCCTGGACCAGCACCTGAGACGCACAGGGGAAAGAGCGGGACGTGAAGGGCAGGGGGACACTGGGCAGTACCCCTCTGGCCTCCCTCTTTATTCGCCACACTGGGCTGCCCCAAGCTCCCGCGTGGGGGCGCCACTAACATCTCCCAGTTTCCTCCATCTTGGCCTCCAGGACATTGTCTACAAGCTGCCCTATCTGGCCAGGAAATGCCTCTTTTCACTCGTACATTCTTATTCTTGTTGATTTTCAAGCACTGCACACAGAAGCTGCTCTGGATCTTTTCTCTTTCTTAAGCTTAGAATCTTTTTCCCCCAGTGAGTGTTCCTTCCTTCTCTTTACCCTTAGCAGATAACTCCCACCCACCATTTTCACAGGGAAAGGAAACCAGTCAACAGGAACTCCCCACTCACCCTAACCTTCAGGGTGTACTACTCTCTGACCCACTGAAAACACCCTCAGCATTTTCCAGTCATTTGGATCTACCTGTGTTCTTGTTCTTCCTTTCAGGCTCCGAAGAAGATTCCTCTTCCTCTTTTCTCTCCCCAAAGCTAGTATCTCCATCTAACCTTGGATCTTTTGTCTAACATCTTGGTTTCCTCTCCATGGGGTTTCCTTCCTCCTACTTTCAACATGAGGAAGTTCTCCCATCCTAAAAATTTTATACAGACCTGGCGGCCCCTGCGGTGGCCTTGGGATCTCTCCTCTCTCCCTGCTCTCATCAGACTCCTACAGTCTGCCCACCTGTCCCCAACCCCTGCCCTCCCACCCAACAGCTACTTCTTCACTCTCCACTCAGAATTGGGCCAGTGCGTGGGGACAGCCAGAGAGGGCAGAGCGGGACTTGGGACAACCAAAGGCCTGACCGTGAGGAGGGCAAGACTGGGAACCGGGGCTGTGAAAAGACGAGCACAGCGTTCAGAGCTGTGCTGTTCAGAAGAGCGAAACTGAGTCAACCTAAGGGCCCAACAACGGTTTGGCCAAATATATAACGAAAAATACGATAAAATATTAAAAGAAGCTGTCGTTTAAAACTGTGTTTTCGAAAGATATTTAGTGATGTGGAAAAAATGCCCATATCGTGTGTTAAAAGAGCAGGAGGTAGAACTGGGTGTTTGGAATAAGCTTGATGTTTCTTCTGTCTCTGGACCGAGTAGTGGTGATGAGGGAAATAAATGCATATTCAAAGAGAAGACACTCCACAACATGTCAAAAATAGCTATTTCTGGGAGGTATATTATGAGCAAGTTCTGTAGGTTTTAAAAAATAAATATTTTATATATTTTCCAAATCTCCTTCAAAGGGCATATAGTATAAATGTGACAACTTTTTGTTTTGAAAAAACAGCAGGATGCATCTTGAGGAAGTTGCCTCACTTCTTAGCTGACTTAGTGACAAGTGGCCCTGGAGGCTTCCCTAAGGTCTCAGTCCTCGTCTTCTCCACAGTGGCTGTCCTTGTTCAGAACTCACCTCCTCCGCCATGCTGCAATAATCTTCCGCCTGTTCTCCCCAGTCCAGAATTTGCCCCCAATTCTTCTCACTGGCCACAAACAACTGTCATCTTCCTAATGTACACATCTGATCCTGTCACTGACATTTCAAACCTCCAACAGTTCTCTACTACCTGTGACTAATAATTTCAGTAGCTAACATTTGCACATTTTCTGTGTGACAGGCACTGTTTTATTAATAAATGCTTGACATGTATTAATTCAGTCACCATGCAATCTTGGTGACATCCCCATTTTGGACCCAGATGCACAGAGAGGTTAAGTAACTTGCACAAAAGCACATAGCTGGTAAGGGGTACAGCAAGGAAGCACATGAGGCATTTGCAGATACAGACGCTCTTTACCACCAAACTCCCCTGTAGAATAAAGTGCAAGTTCTTAGCCATGACATCCAAGGTGTTTCATAATTCTGCCCCCGCTTCTCTCTCTACTCTCCCCTTTACCACCCTCCTAACCCTCCCATCACTCAATCTTCATTGTGTCCAGCGGAGTACCATGCAGCTCCCTATAACCCCTGTGACTGAGAGCACAGATTCACAGCTCTAGGCCTTTGCTTCTGCTGGCCCCTCTGCCTGGAAAGCCCATTTCCTCTGTTTTAAATAATTAACATCAATTCATCCTTCAAGACTCAGTTCGAATGTCTTGGTCCAAAAGTCTCTCCTGCTGCTGCTCCAGGCTGGCTGGGTGCTCCCACAGCACCTGAGTCATAACTTATCAGTGCCCTTATCACTTTCAACTGAAATTATCTCCTTTAATATCTGTCTACCCCACTAAGCTCTCAACCCCTCCCAGTAGGACAGGAACAGGGTCTGATTCATCCAGGACCTAGCCCAGGCCTGGCATTGATTGGGCTTCACTAAGTGTTTATCAAGGTGAACCAAGTGTTGAGTGATTACTTAACATCTAAACTTTTCTCACCTTGACCGTGAGTACCTGCAAAGCCTGATCTCTGCCTGGGGATGTAGTCCACCACCAACAGTCCTAACACCAGCACTAGGAGAACACTTTAATCCTGGGTAGAGGTCTGGGACCCAGGCATGTACCAAATGCCATATGCATATTTCAGCTCCTCAGATGCTGTTTCTTGCATCCTCGTCTCTCAAAGCCAGTCTGATAGCTAAGCTGACAATGCAGCCATCAGGGACAGTTTCAGGGTAAGCCCCTACCAATGAGTTAAGAGTGGTTATAAGCAGATGAGGGGAAACTGGGCCAATGCTTATCTAAGCCCAAAACAGATATTCTAGTAACAGACTTGGCCATTCTCCAAAAGGAGTGTCTTCTGATAGCCTGTCTGGGTGTTGGATAAGCCTGTAATTATCTGTATGGTCAGCATTAACACCCGACAGCTCGCAGGGCTCAGAAGAAAAATGACCCTCCTCTCTCCTTGGAAGAAATTATGTTTTTGGGTCTTTGTTATGTTTCAAAACCACAAAACTGTCCCAAAAGACCATCTCCTAGAGGCAGTGCAAGGAGTTAGGACAGCATCTAGCCTTCCGATGGAACTAACAGGGGCAGGGGAGAGAAAAGACACGTCCAGGAGCAGAACCAGAGACTCAGAGGAGCAATGAGAGAGGCATTTGTCCAGTCAGCGCCAGCTCACCTGGTGCTTATGGGAGGCCCTTTAAGGCCAGAGCAACAGACACTTCTAAAGAGGAGACAGACTTGCAGAGATGACTAGGAATAGGTTTGAGGAGGGCTGGGGACTTTGGGCATGGAGAGTAGAGACGGGATAAGGACTTGGTCAGTGGACTACCCAAAATTAGGTCTGAGGATACAGAGATGGAGAAAGAATGCAATACCTGATGGGACTGCAGGCCAATGATGGAGGAGTAGGCCTGGATAGTGATGTAGATCTCAGGCTGGAAGTCGATACAAGATCCAGGCACTCGGAAGGGCCGGAGCAGCCCGCCTAGGCAGCGGGAGAGGGCATGGAAAACTTCATCAAACAAGATCTCCCCTGTGGAATCATCCTGAGGGCAATGCAAAGAAAGGTCTCTCAAGGGTAACCAAACACAGCCCCGAGCAGAGGGCAGATATAAGCAGCTTCTGGGGTTGAGATTCTTAAGGTTGACCATACCCTCCAACACAGTGCACAGATGGGACAGGCTCTGTCTTCAAACACCCACCATTCCTTCACACACCTGTCTCCTTTCCACAGTGGGATCATTCTTCACTTATCTCAGGTTGCCTCTTCTTACTCCTCACTTCCTACCCAATCCTTTCTTCCCACTGCCTCCCCTCAACCAACCCCTTACCACAATGCCAGTAGATGGGCTGAGGTCCAGCTCAATGACAAACCGATACTGCCAGGCCAGGAAGGTGACCCGGGTGGATGGTACAAGGAGGAAGGGCCTGGGGACCACTGGCTCATCTGGCTGCCACCCAGGAGGCAGGACACTGAGGACTTCCAGCTCCTGCTCAGACTGAAGCTGGTGATGGAGAGAAGAGGGAAGAGTCAGGGAAGTCACCTCTCTCTCTCCAGGACCTGACTTCCAGACCCAAAGTGACACACCACTGGCTCTACCTCCCGCAACCCAACCAAGTACTTCTCCAAGCTGGAAAAATGACCAGACAAAATTTCCCCTGTGAAATCTTGTGGGCAAAGTCACTTGCCCCTCCTCCAATTGGACCCCTCAAGAGTTAGTCTCCCCTCCTGATGCCAGCACTCTTCTTAAAAAAAAAAACAAAAAACAGATCCTCGGGGTCAGCCCTCATGCTGTGCATGTCTCTGGGCCTCACCAGCATCTCTTGGGGCGTGGCCTGCACAGTCTGGTGCAGGTGATTGAGGAACCAAGCCAGGCGAACATTTCGGGAGATTCGATAATCCTTTTTCATCAACAGGAACACCTGCCCGGCTTCTTCCACCTAGGGATAAAGAGATATTTTAAAAATCTATAAAAATTCACTAGTCCCAGGGACTTCCCTAGTGGTCCAGCGGCCAAGACTCCATGCTCCCCATGCAGGCGGCCTGGGTCTGATCCCTGGTCAGGGAACTAGGGGCTTGCCAGGTGGCTCCGTGGGTAAAGAATCTGCCTACAATGCAGGAGACACAGGTTTGATCCCTGGGTCAGGAAGATCCCCTGCAGGAGGACACTGCAACCTTCTCTAGTATTCTTGCTGGGAGAATCCCATGGACAGAGGAGCCTGGTGGGCTACAGTCCATGGGGTCACAAAGAATCGGACATGACTGAAGTGACTTAGCATGCACGCAGGGAACTGGGTCCCATATGCCTCAACTAAGGGTTCACATGCTGCAANAGAATCCCATGGACAGAGGAGCCTGGTGGGCTACAGTCCATGGGGTCACAAAGAATCGGACATGACTGAAGTGACTTAGCATGCACGCAGGGAACTGGGTCCCATATGCCTCAACTAAGGGTTCACATGCTGCAACTAAAGATTCATGTGGCCACAACTAAGACCTGGCACAGCCAAGTAAGTATTTTTAAAAAATTCACTAGTTCCTAGTACATATAGATCACAGTGCAAGTAACTTATCCAAAAAGCTCGGAATCCATTACCGAGAGGCAAGGCAGCAGAGGTGAAACAGTTAACCCCACTTCAGTGCAATGGGCTTCCCAAGGATTCAATTCTCATCTCTTGGTTCCCATTTCTCCTCTAAAGACATCTATGCAGATCGAGTGACCTTTGTACATTTCAATGGATATGTGAGTTTCTCCTATAAACTCTAAGTTTTTTGAGGGCAGGGATTGCATCTTGCTCTATTTTTGTGTTGCTGTGCTTAACAAATCGCTTAAAACAGAACAGACACTCAATAAACTCCGGCAGTTCCTCCTATTAAGTCTTGACAACAGCAGGTAGTGAGAGCTCTTCACTGGGTGGATGGCAAGCCTACTGAAGACCTCAAAGGCCAGCTTCTGTGGGTCACAGTCTCCCTCCCCACCCTTCTCAGCTGTCAACGCTCCAGTTCCTTCCTTCTGTTGCCTCACAGGCAGTCGGTTCAACTGTGTTCTAACGACCATCTGTTCCCTTGCTTGTGTCCTCACCTGTCGCAACAAAAGCCTGGGCCAACTCTTGACTCCGGAGAAGGCAATGGCACCCCACTCCAGTACTTTTGCCTGGCAAATCCCATGGACGGAGGAGCCTGGTAGGCTGCAGTCCCTGGGGTCGCTAGAGTCGGACATGACTGAGCGACTTCACTTTCATGCATTGGAGAAGGAAATGGCAGCCCACTCCAGCGTTCTTGCCTGGAGAATCCCAGGGACGGGTGAGCCTGGTGGGCTGCTGTCTATGGGGTCGCACAGAGTCGGACACGACTAAAGAAACTTAGCAGCAGCAGCAGCAACTCTTGACTCAGGATGAATTTAACTTTCTTCCTTATCCACACATACACTGCACCAGCTGTATACTCTGACGGAAAGAAACTTTCCACTTTGTCAGTGGTGCCACTTATAGTGAATATTACCAATCATTTTACCTTTCCCTGGTCAGCAACCTTTCCTTAGTCCCCTCAGGTTTTCCAATCTGTCAACTCCCATGGTCCCTCCAGATAAACCTGCCTACTGTTTTGCAGAGAAATAAGGGTCAGCTGGCCTGAACTCTTCAATGTTTCCTCAAGATTAACCCTGGATCAGTAACATCCTTTACTCCTTTACTCTTGCCTCAGATGAAAAGATTACTCTCCTCCTACTTAGACAAACTGCAAATTTCTCTTCCCATGTTCCTAGTGAGGGGGGAAATGCCAGGCTACGAGGAAGTGAGCAGAAGTCAGTGATACCCGGTTAAGAAATGGGATGTTGAAATGAAGATTTTTTTTTTCTCCAATAATGGGGAAATACCCATGGAGAGGAGATGGAAAAAAGTCCTGGATAAGCAATAATGATGGATATCTGATGCTGGAGAAGAGTTTGGAGAGTAGAGATGCAATGGCTAATGATGAAGAAAGACCTTTCTCTCCAAGACAGAAGGCAAGCATTAAGATATAGAAACAACGGATACAAGTATATGTATATGGCTGAGTAATTTCACTGTTCACCTGAAACTACCACATTTTTAATCGGCTATATCCCAATACAAAATAAAAGTTTAGTTTGGGGAAAGAGATACAGAAAGAGACATTGGAAAATGGCAGGGATGAGAGTAGAAGGAAGAAGAGGGAAGAAACACGTATTTATTGAGAACCTAAAATACATTCAATAGAACACTGTAGAGGTTAAGTATAAGAACTTCAGATTCAGACAGCCTGGGTTTGAATCCCAATTCAGCCTCCTATTAGCAGTGAGATTGTGGGAAAGATACTTAACCTATATAAATCTCAGTGTCCTCATTTATAAAATGAAGATAGTACTGGTATCAGATTTACCAGCACCAATCCTAATACCAATAGAATTGCACTGTTCTGCAGATGAAGGCAAACTACCCATATGAAGTCCTCAGCACAGTGCGTGGCACTTAGAACACAACAGAAGTCAACTATTACAAGTTATGACCAGGCTCAACACTAGGCCTTTTACCTAGGTAACCACACTCAGTCTTCACACAAAACATTTAACAGAAGTGGAGATCCAAAAAAGTTAGGCGGCTTAGTAGAATTTGTAGTTCAGTTCAGTCGCTCAGTCGTGTCCACCTCTCTGCGACCCCATGGGCTGCAGCATGCCAGGCTTCCCTGTCTATCACCAACTCCTGGAGCTTGCTCAAACTCATGTCCACCAAGTCAGTGACACCATCCAACCATCTCATCCTCTGTCGTCCCCTTCTCCTCTTGCTTTCAATCTTTCCAAGCATCAGGGTCTCTTCCAATGAGTCAGTTCTTCGCATCAGGTGGCCAAAGTATTGGAGTTTCAGTATCAGTCTTCCAATGAATATTCAGAATTTTCTTTAGGGTTGACTGGTTTGATCTCCTTGCAGTCCAAGGGACTCTCAAGAGTCTTCTCCAACACCACAGTTCAAAAGCATCAATTCTTTGGTGCTCAGCTTTCTTTATGGTCCAACTCTCACATCCATACATGACTACTGGAAAAATCCTAGCTTTGACTAGACAGACCTTTGTCAGCAAAGTAATGTCTCTGCTTTTTAATATGCTGTCTAGGTTGGTCATAGCTTTTCTTCCAGGGAGCAAGCATCTTTTAATTTCATGGCTGTGGTCACCATCTGCAGTGATTTTTGAATCCCAAAAAAGTAGTCTCTCACTGTTTCCATTGCTTCCCCATCTATTTGCCATAAAGTGATGGGACTGGATGCCATGATCTTAGTTTTTTTGAATGTTGAGCTTCAAGCTAGCTTTTTCACTTTCATTAAGAGGCTCTTTAGATCTTCTTTGCTTTCTGCCATAAGGGTGGTGTCATCTGCATATCTGAGGTTATTGACATTTCTCCCAGCAATCTTGATTCCAGCTTGTGCTTTATCCAGCCCAGCATTTTGCATGATATACTCTGCATNTGCCATCCAGCCATCTCACCCTCCATGGTAGATGTGTATAAGAGACAGGCTCTTTAGATCTTCTTTGCTTTCTGCCATAAGGGTGGTGTCATCTGCATATCTGAGGTTATTGACATTTCTCCCAGCAATCTTGATTCCAGCTTGTGCTTTATCCAGCCCAGCATTTTGCATGATATACTCTGCATATAAGTTAAATAAGCAGGGTGACAACATACAGCCTTGACATACTCCTTTCCCTATTTGAAACCAGTCTGCTGTTCTATGTCCAGTTCTAACTGTTGCTTCTTGACCTGCATACAGATTTCTCAGGGGGCAGGTCAGGTGGTCTGCTATTCCCATCTCTCAAAGAATTTTCCAGAGTTTGTTGTGATCCACACAGTCAAAGGCTTTGGCATAGTCAATAAAGCAGATGTTTTTCTAGAACTCTCTTGCTTTTTCAATGATCTAATGGATGTTGGCAATTTGATCTCTGGTTCCTCTCCCTTTCCTAAACCCAGCCTGAACATCTGGAAGTTCATGGTTCAAGTACTGTTGAAGCCTGGCTTGGAGAATTTTGAGCGTTACTTTGCTAGCGTGTGAGATGAGTGCAATTGTGCAGTAGTTTGAACATTCTTTGGCATTGCCTTTCTTTGGGATTGGAATGAAAACCGATCTTTTCCAGTCCTGTGGCCACTGCTGAGTTTTCCAAATTTGCTGGCATATTGAGTGTAGCACTTTCACAGCATCATTTTCTAGGATTTGAAATAGCTCAGCTGAAATTCCATCACCTCCACTAGCTTTGTTCATAGTGATGCTTCCTAAGGCCCACTTGATTTCACATTCCAGAATGTCTGGCTCTAGGTGAGTGATTATACCATCACGGTTATCTTGGTCATGAAGATCTTTTTTGCGCAGTTCTGTGTATTCCTGCCACCTCTTCTTAATATCTTCTGCTTCTGTTAGGTCCATACCATTTCTGTCTTTTATTGAGCCCATCTTTGCATGAAATGTTCCCTTGGTATCTCTAATTTTCTTGAAGAGATCTCTAGTCTTTCCCATTCTATTGTTTTCCCCTACTTCTTTGCACTGATCACTGAGCAAGGCTTTCTTATCTCTCCTTGCTATTCTTTGGAACTCTGCATTCAAATGGGTATTGGGTGTATCTTTCCTGTTCTTTGCCTTTAGCTTCTCTTCTTTTCTCAGCTATTTGTAAGGCCTCTTCAGACAACCATTTTGTCTTTTTGCATTTCTTTTTCTTGGGGATGGTCATGATCACTGCCTCCTGTACAATGTCACCAATTTCCATCCATAGTCCTTCAGGCACTCCATCAGATCTAATCCCTTGAATCTATTTGTCACTTCCACTGTATAATCGTAAGTGATTTGATTTAGGTCATACCTGAATGGTCTAATGGTCTAGAATTTGTAGGCACAGGGTCAGAAGTCAAGCCCACGCCTGATGAGCTGAAAGCCCATCTACTGAGCTTAACATATGGATCAAACTGGGGACTTAGGAGCAGAAAAGTTTTAAAATGGTTACAAGAAGGAACATGATGGAAGTTTGTAAAGGATGCTATGACATAAATCAAAAAGACAATTTAAACATCAATGTGATGCAATTATTACTCTGTGAGGTCACTATACTGTCTAAAATCACACTTTGGGAAATACTACTGTTATCTTGTTATCCTGCACGGGCCTGAGGTAGGCCCTGGCTAGGATTCTGGATTTTATCCAAGAATTAGGTCAAGCTACCTAAATCTTTTTTTCAGCAGGGCAGTATTATTGTATCTGCATTTAAAAAAATCCACCCCCCAACCCCGGCTACCACAGGATTTAGAAAGCTCCCCTAACAACCAGGGCAATTGACAATGGCCTACTGCACGACTACTCAAAGCAGCCATTCTGTGAGCTGTTTGAGCCTGTTCCCTGCTGAGACAAGCGGCTGTACTAGAATGTAAAACCACCACTGCCTTTCACTGACGGTCTTGGGAAAAGTCAGTTGAACTAACCTTTAAGACAAGTGAGCTCAGTTGCACTTTAAGGAATCTTTATAATAAGATGGACAAGAACTGATGACTAATCAAAGTAGGGAAGAGAAGTGAAGTCGCTCAGTGTCTCTGACTCTTTGCGACCCCTTAGACTGTAGCCTGCCAGGCTCCTCCATCCATGGGATATACTAGGCAAGAGTATTGCAGTGAGTTGCCATTTCCTTCTCCAGGAGATCTTTCCAATCTAGGAATCGAACTCAGGTCTCCCACATTGTGGGCAGACTCTTACTGTCTGAGCCACCAGGGAAGTCCAAAGAAACCAAAAAAAAAAAAAAAAGGTGTCAAGGATGCTTAAGGTAACACCAAAAACCAGTAGGTTGTAGGATGATTTCTGGTAGCTAGAGAAATCAGGTATAGTTATTTCCTATCATTTCTAACCATCATTCCCCTCAGAAGGTCCCATCAAATTGAATGCTCTTATTGCCAAACTCTTAAAAAGACAAAAGGGGTCTAATTGGCTTGAAAGGAAATGGCAGCAATTACATGCCCTCTTTCTCTGATCCCTGGTCTCAGAATGAGTTACTTTTATAAACTAGGCAACCTCTCCCTCTGGACTGGCTGTGTGGTCTTAGTGACCTCCCTTGTCTACATGTTGAATGTGCCATGGTTCTTATCTTGAAAAAGGCTGGGTTGGGTTCAGTATTATCAGAATAAGAAGGATATCCCAGTTCAGCAGCCCTTTCTGTTTATCACTCTATCCCTGGAGTCTGGTGCACTGCCTGGCAATACAATGCTCTATATAATTTTGCTGAATAAGTGAGTTCACTCTATGTTCTAAGCAAAGCAAATGCAACATTTAAAACCAATCATAGGCAGAACAACTCTTCTCAAGGTGACGTCATCCTAACACTAGTCTCCATGCTATTTTCCTGTTCTTCTTTGGTGGTGAGTAAAGATATATTTTTTTAAATGCCATTTGTTTCCGTTGTGCAAGGAAATAGCCAGGAACGGAGTTTTTTGGCCCATACTGGGCCAGGGTTAAAGGAGGGAGAGCACAGGTCTCGTGTCAGCACCATAAGGAGAGTTGGGGACACCTGGTCACGTCATCTTCTAGGACTAAAATCTTGGCCACTCTGGGCTTAATAAACGAACCTTTCTTTCCATGATTCCCTGTACTGTTTAGTATCTTGTTAGGCATTCACAAAGCGGCCTGCATTTCTTCGTATCACCCACCAGAGTTAATACTGAAAAATTTGTGTACTTTTTAATGTTGATTTCCCCAACAAGTGTAGACACCACAGGGAGGCAGGGGCTGTCTACGTTGTATTGTTCTTTGCTGTATCTCTGGCAACCAGCACAGTGCCAAGATACACAAAGGGATGGAATATTTGTTGAATGAATGTATGAATGAGAGAAATAGCTCCCACGAGTTATATTCACTCTCTTCTCTGTTTTAAGCTATGTTCTTAGTATCTTACCAGTGAGTCCAAATTTTTCACTTTTATCAACATCTGGCTTTTGTTGTTCAAGAACTCCTATCCTGCCTCATCTGCTTTGTAGAAAAACTACTGTTTGGATTTTTCCTTTGCCTCCATGAAAGTTGTTTTTACCAAGTTTTTTTCCCCCCTACTAGTATGTTCTTTAGTAATATTATCTTCTCTACAATTCTGGAATTGGGGGTTGGTGGTTCTGGTGTAGACTCTTAATAGATTTGTTTTAGATAGAATGACAGTATTACAGAAAGAAAATGTGATGTGACAGCTGAGACTCTGGCCTTGACCTTAATTTCCTCCTCTATAAAATATCATCACCTATCCCAATGACCGGTAAAAGCACATTGTACAGTTAAAAGTGCCACATAAATGCATGTATCAATAGTAACAAGGTGCTGCTGCTCTGAGTCTGGAGGAAGTCCTGCACAGCCATTCACTTCAGCTTTTTGTGCTCACCCTCACTTGGTTGGCAGAATTAGAAATTTCTTCACACTGAGCCAGAATCTGTCTTCTTAATATTACATTGACCTGCTCTTGAAATCTGCTCTTGAAAATATGTAACTAACTTTGGGTTTTACCTCCTGAGGCCACAGAGGGAAAATCTGACCCTCTGCCAAAGGAGAATCTATCAGATATCTGATGATGGTTCTGAGTCTTTGCTGCTCCACAATAAACATCTCCAGGTTCCTTAAGCGTATCTCTAACAGCATGGTTTGAGGTCCCTATTTTAGATCTTAGATCACAAGCCCATGAACAAACTCTGGCTGGTCTACTTTTCAACTTAAAATGTGGACGCCAAAATGGAGTATAAGACCCAGATGAGGGCACAGATTCAGAGAATCCCACATTCTGTTTGCTTTGGCGAAAGCTTTACCATGCTGTTGACCCAAGAAATCTCTTATGACTTTCTTGGTTCTGCTGCTTAGACACATCCCCCATTCTGTCCTAATGCAGCTGGCTTTTCTTGGACACACACAATTATTCAATTCGTCCTATTACACTGGATAAATCCAGCCTATTATTCTATTGTGAAGCTTAGGCTGCTGTTTTGTCTTCTAGTAAATCTCTTTAAGTTGAATTTCCCTGCTGATTCAATCACGATGCCATCAAGTTCTTACCCAAGTCCAAAGAGGACAAAGGTAAGGTGAGTATGCATCCATTTGTCACTCAACAAATTTATGGACAGTCTATGTGCCAACACGGGGCTAGGTTCTAAGGATATGATGGAAAGCAAAAATTGTCATTCTCTGCCCTCACAGAATTTACCCTACAATGAAAACAAACAAACCAATCAGATAATCACTCTAATTATTATATTAATACAAATTAGGTGTGCCTAAGGATAAGAATGTGGTTTTATGACAGCATGTAACAAAGTAACCTGACTCAGAGGTGGGTCTTAAGAGAAAGTGGCTCTGAAGGTTGAGCAGAGTTGACTAACTGAGGAAGGAAAGGGGGATTCAGCAGATGGAGGGTACAGACAAGCACTGTCCCATTGGAAGACTTTCTTCAGACTATTTGTTAGTAGGCTGCCTAATCCCACTACTGTGTAGCTTCTGTTTCTCCACCTTGTCTCAAAGGTTATTTTGAATGACGGACTAACTCTTCAAGGCCAAACTGAAGTCTAGTTCATCAATCAGTTCTTAGAGAATCCACACTCTTGAAAACAGGAACATTTCCTAACTCGAGCCTTCTCGCAACATTCCCCCTTGTATGCATCCTTCAAAGTCAACAACTACATTTTCACAAACATCAGCTCTAAGTTTTCTTCACTTTCAAGATGCAATTTATCGAAACCAAAAGACTCAAAAATTAATTCAGGCAGCTAGAGTGGTATTTTTCCAAGTGTGATCCAAGGACCCACTGGCATCAGAACCACCTGAGGTGCTTGTTAAACTGCAGAAACCTGGGCACCACCTGCGACCAAATGAATTAAGAGTTGAGGGGGCTCAGGAGTCTACACTTCATGAGCTCCCCTGAGTCACTCTTCCACTGCACTGGTTGAGAATTCCTCAGTTAGTTGTGTTCTCACAGCACTGACACTTACGTGGAGATTTAATCCCTGATACTGAATCCTCCTGAGTTTGAAGTACATTGGAGTTGTCTGGCAAAGAGAAAGCAAGGTTTTGAAGGCAGAGACCTGGATTCAAATATGCTCTACTACTTGGTATCCAACTGAGCTTGGACAAGTCAGTTTTTCCAGGCCTCAGTATCATCTGTAATATGTGAATAAGAATGTTCACTTCAGAAGGATGCTGTGGCAATTAACCCGGAGAATCAGACAATGCTAGAGAAAGCCTATCATTCTCTGGAACATTCATTGAGGCCTACATACCATTCATAGCAAGCTGAATAAGACATGAGGCATGTGCTGCACACTATACACGCTAGGATGAAGGAAGCAATGTCCATCTCCCTGATTTGTTTTTTGCTTGTTGCCCCTGTCCCTTGGTGGTTAAGGTGCAAATTACTCTTGAAGCCTTTTCCACCCGCTGTGCTGTTTTCTGTTAACAGCGTTCCACAAGAGTTTTCACCTGCCCTTGAACCACTGTACATATGCCAAAGTGCTGAACCTCAAGCATGGCTTCAACCTGAATCTTCTTCACCAGTCTTCTCACCACCTCCCCGAGTCTGAGCGCCGAAGATCACACACTGGTTCCACTGCTTATTAGAATAAGGCCTTGGTGAAGTTACTTAAACTCTCTGTGCCTGAGCTTCCTCACCTGAAAGAGGGATAATGACTGTGCCGATTTCACGGGGATTTCCCAAGCAGCAGACGATGACTCAGGAAGCACTTGTGTTAGTTATTCTCAGTGCCACCGAGCCCACATGAGCAGCTGCTTCCTCTTAAGTTCTCTGAAGGCTCACACCTCCTCCTCCTCTGCTGCTGCTAAGTTGCGTTAGTCGTGTCCGACTCTGTGCGACCCCATAGACGGCAGGCTCCTCCGTCCCTGGGATTCTCCAGGCAAGAACACTGGAGTGGGTTCCCATTTCCTTCTCCAGTGATGCATGAAAGTGAAAAGTGAAAGTGAAGTCGCTCAGTCGTGTCTGACTCTTCGCAACCCCACGGACTGCAGCCTACCAGGCTCCTCCGTCCACGGGATTCTCCAGGCAAGAGTACTGGAGTGGGGTGCCATTGCCTTCTCCTCCTCCTTCCCTCCAGATTGTCAAATTTCTCTTTGCCTGCAATGTATTCCGCCTCTCCTCACTGCCACCCTTTAATCCTCCATGCTTAAATGTCATTCCTCTGAGAAGGCTTTAGGATCCACCCACTTCACTTAACAATTAGGTTAACAACCCTTGTTAAACTCACTCGCTCTGTACTTTTCCTTTGAGGCACTTATTATAATCCAATGTTTGTTCACCCCATTAAAATAGGGAGTGTCTTACACTGCTCCCTATCCACCCTGATACTTAGCACAATTCCAAGTCCATAACAGCACAGATCATTTAAGTATCTGAGGAATGATAACTTCTTAAATCTGACTAGGCCCAAACTTTCTCTCTCAGGATTATAATAACCTCTAACAGTCAGTCACTTTTCTGCCAAGGGGCAGAACTCTTCGCGCCCTTTACCTTCTGGGATAAGATTTGCAGAAATGCAAATCAAGAATTTAACAAATGAACTTGTGGCTGAGTAAGACTGCCAGGAACATGTGTTGATTCAAGTTATTTTAGATTTGCATTGCTCAGTATGGTAGCCATTACCATCTGTGGCTACTGAGCACTTGAGCTATTGCTAGTCCAAAGTGACATATGCTTAAGTGTAAAATACACTCTGGAGTTTAAAGACTTGGTACAAAAGAAGNTGTGTTGATTCAAGTTATTTTAGATTTGCATTGCTCAGTATGGTAGCCATTACCATCTGTGGCTACTGAGCACTTGAGCTATTGCTAGTCCAAAGTGACATATGCTTAAGTGTAAAATACACTCTGGAGTTTAAAGACTTGGTACAAAAGAAGAACACTAAATATCTCATAATTTTTAATATTCATTACATGTTGAAATGGCACTATTTTGGAAAGATGGGGTTAAAGAAAATAATTATTATAATTTTACCTATTTTTTTTAACCTCTTTAAGCGGTTACTAGAAAACTGGCATATATGGCCTGCATTGAGTTTCTATTGGATAGTGCTGTTTTAGACTATATGCATGAAAGGTCTGTTGTATTTCACAACATCCCTCCATGTCTTCTCATTTTAATCCATAAAACATGCTCCAAAATCCTTGAGTATTCCTCAGTAATGGTATTTCTGATGCCTAGGCTACTCCACCAGCCCTGTGAGCACATTTGATCCTTTTTAATAGGGTAATTTCCTACAGTTGTATTTAATCTTGGATCTCATTATATCAAATCCTAACACTGGAGATTTACCATCCTGTGGCTACTTTCTTTTTGCACTGTAAACATTATGGCTAAGAACACAAGATCTACAAGGGACCACCTGTTTTGGAGTCCTGGCTCTGCCACTTACTAGCTGTGCAACTTTGTTACTCTTAAAATCTCTGTGCCTCAGTTTCCTCAACTGAAAAATGGGAATAAGTGTCTACTTCATAGGGTTGAGAGTAATCTTTGACATTGGTAAAGTGCTAAGATGGTCTCTGGCACACAGTAAGCATTCGATAGGTAAGGACTCAATACATGATTATACACCTCTCACCCTTCCCCATCCACTCACATGTTTCTTTCCAAATCTGACATTTTAGACTTCGAATTCCAAAACTCTGCTACTCCCCAGCTGAGAGTAGCACTTGGGTAAGGTACTTCACGTCTCTTGATTTTTAGTTTGTCTGTAAATGAAAATGGCTATTGTCACCTTCCTTGCACAAGTCTGAACCACACAATGTATACAAAAGTTCCTTGCATGGTCCTTCGTACTTAATGGATGCTTCATTTGTATTTTCCGACTTAAAACGTGTGATCCTCACAATAGACCAAAAGATAGGTATTTTACAAAGAAGGAAACAGGATCTGGGAAGTCAAGATTTGCCCAAAGTTGCACAGATAGATACAAGGCAGCGCCAATACTAGAACGAGGTTTCACTCTGAATCCAACATTTTTTCATGAAATCTAAGCTACTCTCCAATAGCATGAGCGCTAGAACCTAATTTATGCTGTTTATGGCATTCCAATATTTGAAAGATGCAGCAACCGGCAAACCTGCCCACTGAAACTGCAACAGAAGATCAAAATACAGGTTTTCTGAATGCCATTACGAGGTCCAAGAACCCAAGAGCCCTAGAGTTGAGAGTCGTGGATTAAATTTCGGCAAACAAAACTGAGCCACGAGTTCCTCCTCTAGCCCTCCCCGAGGAAAGTAGGGGTGAGGAGATGCTACTGTTGGGCCTTCAGGAGGGCCAGGCGGCCCCCAGACCCGGAGGAGGCCACGGCCGCGCCTGGCCGCCGGACCCTCCCCCTCGGATCTCCAGGCCCAGCACTGCGCCCGCCCGCCCCTCACCTCCGGCTCCGGGCGCTCCGAGGCCATCACACAGCCCTCCCGCGCCGGCCCGGGCCAGAGACGATGCTCCGCTCCTGACCCCTGACCCGGAGGTCTCGCGATTGGCGGGGCCGGAAGTGAGTGGGAGGGTCGAGTTCCGCGCTTTCTAATTGGCCTACTTGGGAACCGGAAGGGGAAGTGATTGACACCGCCCCCCGCCGCCGCAATGCAGGTGAGGACCGGTTTGGCGCTAGCGATGGCTAGCTAGCTTCGGGTAACGAGACAGAAAGTGGGCTGGCCGAGGAGAGAGTGAAGAGTTAGGGCTGGGAGGACGGGGTCGAGACCGCGACTGTGAGATAAGGGGACGCGCGATGGGGGCGAGGACCTCTGGAGAGGGATGGGGGTGGAGCCCGGCTGACCGGAGACAGAAACTGCGGTTAAGTTGGGACGGAGAAGGCAGCGCTGTCTTGCTAGGGTGTGGGAAAGGATCAAGTTGTAGTTTGGGAAGGTGCAGTCCAAGGAAGCCGGCTGAAGAAAGAGGTGGATTGGGCTCGGGCTCAGGCCCCGGCCTAGGCGTTGGATGTCGACAGAACAGAGAATCTGTAACAGGAGAGAAGCTCGAGGGTGGAAGGAATTGTGGGACCGTGGTGGCCAGAAGCCAGACTAAACAATCTGAGGCCGTGGGTGGAACCCGGCTCGTGTCCTCCACGTTCGGGGTTTTGCAGTTTTGCTTCATTCTTCCTAGTGTGTGCCCCTAGTAGTTAAAGGGTGAAATGAGATAAAACTGGAGATCGTAGACGTAAAGGAAATGCCATGGAGACCCCTCAGCTTTTAATATAGTTTGCCTAGTGCTTAGGGGCATGTGCGGTTTGGTGGTGGTGGTTTTGTTTTTCATTTGTCACTGTTGCACAAGGGTAGTTGTCAGTACATTTTTATAGGTTGACTAAGCTTGCGAAAGGGGCACAGGAATATTGGCACGGCAATAAAGTGAGGGCAGATTAATTTAGCAAGGAAGAGGTTGAAACAGCAAATGCTGAGGGGAGAGGAAGGTGACGGTGGCAGTATTCAGAGGAGCCTTCCTGTGTAGGTAGATTTTCAGAGATAATGTCATTGCCAAGAACAGCCAGGTTCACAAGGCAGATTCTAGAACAGAGGACGTCAGAGTACGTCTGCTGCTGAGGTGTCCCAAACAGAGTAAATCCCAGGCATTACATCTGGTGAAAATTGTCCAATGAGGGAGAATAGAGAAAAACCAAACCTAATACAGAGAAACAGGCACGCCTGTTTTAAAAGCAATGAGAGGAAGGAATCAGTAGGTAAGAGGAATTGAGGTCAGATGAATGGGTTTAAAGGTCTAAGGGTTGATGCTGTCAGTGATCCTAACACCAAATAGAGTAAACAGCCTGACTCTGCCTGTGCCAATGAGATTCTGTGTCACTGTACTGGCGTTGCACACTGTCACCCTAGCTTTTCAGCCTTCCTCTGTATGTGTCATCCTTACACTCAGCTGAGTAACCAACCTATTCCTATTGGCTCAGAGGGAGGAAAAACAGCTTGAGGCATCATTAGATGCACTGCTGAGTCAAGTGGCTGATCTGAAGAACTCACTGGGGAGTTTCATTTACAAGCTGGAGAACGAGTATGACCGGCTGACCTGGTAAGAGTTGCCAGGGCAAGCTGGGGAGGCTTCCATGGATGGGGGCTAGGCCACCTGCTGGATAGGGTAGCTCCAGCATTTATCACTTGGTGAACATCTTTTGATTTAGAAAGAGCTGGGTTTCCCAACATTTAACACTGAAGTTGGCCTTGGACCCCAATTGTAAGGGTAGTAGAGAAATGCCCAGTTTCTTAACCCAGGTTCTTTCTAGCTTTTGATTCTCCCTGTTTGACTTCTCCAGGATGAGGTCCTCCTGCAGTGGGTCCTCCCACCACAGTATTCATACTGGATTTCTTGCACGGGTTTTGCCAAGTCTTTTAGGTCCAATCTAGGAAAGTTTGGATCTGGAAAGGGATCTTTCTGAAGTTCCAGTGATAATAGTGTAACCATCATGCCTATTTTGCCATTGTCCTCACCCCAATCAAATGTAGTAGCTCCTCATAATCTATCAGGGATAAGTTCTAAGACCCACTGTGGATTCCTGAAACTATGATAGTACTGAATCCTATTGTGTATATACTGTGGGTTTTTTTTTTTTTTTTCCCTATACTACTTGTGTGGGTACTGTGTACAGTATGGATATGCTGGACAAAGGGATGATCAACATCCCAGGTAGGACAGAGTGGAATGAAGCAAGATTTCATCACACTCCTCAGAACACCTCCCAATTTAAAAACATGGATTGTTTATTTCCTGGATTTATCATTTAATATTTTTGGACTGTGGTTGACTATGGGTAGATGAAACCTCAGAAAGTGAAACTTAAGATAAGTGGGGACTGCTATAATGACCTGTCTTTTTTCTCCATCTGTGTCAGAAACTCAGAGTGTATCCCTCTTTCTTAACCCTATAATCCCTGTGAGCCAGTCTAGTTCCTGCCCAGGCCAGCGTAGGGCTGTGAGTGTTTTGGGGGTGAGTCTGGTTATTCCTAGTCCGAGGGACCCCTTTGAGGCTCCTTTACCAGGAACATGCTGACATCTTCTCACCACCACCAGGCCGTCTGTCCTGGACAGCTTTGCCTTGCTTTCTGGACAGCTGAACACTCTGAACAAGGTCTTGAAGCATGAAAAGACACCACTGTTCCGCAACCAAGTCATCATCCCTCTGGTGTTGTCCCCAGACCGAGATGAAGATCTCATGGTAAGGGGAGCAGAGGGATGCAGCTTAGGAAACGAAGCTCTTAAAGAGGACTGACAGCACAGTGGTTGGTTTCTATTCTAGAAATTCTGGATATGCAGTCGTGTGTGGCAATAAGTGGGGGCTACATTTTGGAGGCCTTGCTTTTTGTCCTTCTGGAGTTGGGAGAACCACTCCCAAAGAGTACTTAATTAACCTGAGGCCTACAGCACCAAGATAAAGACCTTTTTCTTCTTTCCTCCAACAGCTGTCTGGAGCAAAAAGTTTGGTTTTTTGTAACCTTTCCTATTTCAATCTTTGATTAAAATGTGGCAGAGAGGGGTTTATCCTTAGATCTGGTAGAGATGGGGTGTGAGTAGATAGGGTTGAAGGATGGAATGAAGGGAATGGTGTCTTAGGAAGCCAGATATTAGTAGTCCCGGGTTATGTTTTCCCAGAAAGTGCACTGTTTGCCTATGGAAGGAACTATGTGTATATCAGGGCAGAATTGAATCTTCTTGGAGTGCACAGTAGGATCATAAAATCTGTGTGTTACAGAGGCAGACTGAAGGACGGGTACCTGTTTTCAGCCATGAGGTGGTCCCTGACCATCTGAGAACCAAGCCTGACCCTGAGGTTGAAGAGCAAGAGAAGCAGCTCACCACGGATGCTGCTCGCATTGGTGCTGACGCAGCGCAGGTTGGACCGAGTCACTGCCCTGCTGCCCTACGCCCTCGAGTTTTACCATGAGAAGCTGAGTATTCCCACTCCTCTATTGTAGGGTATGGCAGTTGGTTATGCCTCCATTGCCCCTGGTATAGCTCAAGGAAGAACCTTTCCTGTAATCATTTCTTGCTTGCCCTAAATTCTGCACAAACTTACATGTGTTACAGAAACAGATCCAGAGCTTGAACAAAATGTGCTCAAACCTTCTGGAGAAAATCAGCAAAGAGGAACGAGAATCAGAGAGTGGAGGTATGGAGCGATTGGTGGCAAAGTGGTGGGGGCATGAGGGATAAGATCACTGGAATAGGAAGGGTGGTGTTGGTGTGGTGAAATGAGGATGCAGGGATGTGCTGTTTAGCCAAGGGTATGCATCTATTCTGTTGGCCTTCTATATTTCAGGCCAGCGCTGGGGCAGGTGGAGAAAGGAGCAAAGGGAGAAGGGCGAATTCTGAGATAGTCATGGGGCTCCTCTGCCTCTTCCTCTGGGTTGCCAGGAAGTCTGGATGCTACCGAAGTCAGAACTCCAAGCCCTGGCACTTATACTGATGTTCCTGGTGCTAGAAGAAGTCCAGGGCCAGAGGCATACCTCAGGGTCTCCACTTACCTTGCCCTTCAGGTCTCCGGCCGAACAAGCAGACCTTTAACCCAGCAGATACCAACGCCTTAGTGGCAGCTGTTGCCTTTGGAAAGGGGCTGTCTAACTGGAGGCCTTCAGGCAGCAGTGGTCCTAGCCAGCCAGGCCAGCCAGGAGCTGGACCAGTCCTCGCAGGAGCCTCAGGATTACAGCAGGTGCAGATGGCAGGAGCTCCAAATCAGCAGCAGCCAATGCTCAGTGGGGTGCAGATGGCCCAAGCAGGGCAGCCAGGTAAGGTGACAAGGGTTGGCTTGGTGACAGACCTTGAGCAGGGATGTGAGAATAAACTGGGTTATCTGCCATACTTCCCCCTCACCCCATCCCCAGGGCTGGAGACATTCTCCTTTTCTCCCTTGGACTGTGACCCAGAAAAAAACTCTTGAGAGTGAAAGTCTCATTTGAGACTCTGTTAATAGACACCAGACAATGAGAAAGAACTTCGACTAAAATTGCCCTTAGCTACCCTTCTGTGCCCTTTAACTCTGGGTAGGTGTGTTGTCAGTGTCTCACCCTAGGTATTAGGATCGTTGGGTAGATGTGTTGGGAATTGACAAGCAGGCAGGTTCCCAGTGCTACGCATATTCCTTGCTCTGTATCCTGTCTCTTCTGCTCAAATATCAAAACAGTCTGGAGGAGTTCAGATATAAGCAGCTAGAAGAAATATTTTCTCCCAAGCTGTCTAGGCAAGGGACAAGCTCTCTTTTTCCATTAGGGGAGGAGCAGGAGCCTGCAGGGATGTGTTGCAGCCCTTCCCACTATTCCTCCTCCTGACCGTCTTCAGGCAGAGGGCTGGGCAGGGAGCCGTACCTCTGAGCTTTGTCACCCAAGGTCAGATGCCACAGATTGTGAGCTGATGGAGGAGGTGACAGAAGGGAACCTGGGAGGCAACACTTCTGATTTATGACGAACATCTGACTATGCTTCAGGTGTCTTTCTTCATGTTCTTTTTAGGGAAAATGCCAAGTGGGATAAAAACCAACATCAAGTCGGCTTCCATGCATCCCTACCAGCGGTGAGTGTGAGCGGCAACCTCCACTCCCACGTGTTCTTTTCAGAGTTGGGCAGTGAAACTGCCTTTTGCCCAAAGCTGACCTGGATGGGTACAATGAAAAGAACACAGGCTTTCGGCCACAGACAGATCCCATCTCCACTGCCAACTAGCTGTGTGACCTTGGGCAAGTGATCTACTTTTTCTGAGCCTGTTTTCTGGTTTATAAATGATGATAATACCTACCTCATAGGGTTGTTGTGAGGATTAAAATGGGAAAACGATGTAAAACACTTAGCACAATCTATGAAATAATGAGTATTCAATAAATGAGAGTTTCTACAGCCACTTCTCCCTACTGCCCCCTCCTCGGTGCTCGATTCAGAACTTGCCCTGATCTGAGACTGCTTCATGTCTGTGGTGAGCTGATGGACACAAGATCGTGGACAGCTCAGCTTTGTTTGAAAGCCTTTGTTTATTTTGTGCTGCCAGAGATGGTAACAGCTTCTGTGTCCTTAGAGGCCCGCTGCCTTCGCAGGCCTTGCTTCCCAGATTTCAGCCTGGCCATCTCTCCAGGCTGCAGGTGACGAGGCCTCCGGGCCGAGACAGACCATCCACTTACAACTCTGGAGAAGCTTGGGACTGCTCTACTCTGCATCCTCTCAGAAGCCAGTTCAGCTCTCATCTGGGAAATAGAGTCCCCTATCCTTTACCCTACCGTGGGCATGTGAGGGAAGATGTTGAAGTCCCAGTAGGTGGGGACTTCCTCAGGAATTGGCTCTGCCAGGCAGGACTACATGAGAAAGGGTTTTGTGAGCAAGTGAAAATGTCCCTTGTTCTTCAGACCTTTTTTTTTTTTTTTTTTTCATATTTTGGAGGGAAAGGGGAATTGCACCTCACAACGTCTATCATCATGGTTGAGTCATCCTCACAGTATGCCTGGTTCTTGGGCTCAGTTGGCGTGGCTCTTCTCCAGTCCATTCAGCCAGCAGTTCTAATAAGAGTCAAGTGGATGGTGGGAGGTGGCAGCCGCCAGCACTTTTACCTGCTTCTATAAAGCTGGAGAGGACAGTGGGCTTGGGTCACCAGCTTAAGCTGCCTTTCTTGGCTTTCCTTTGCAAGCAAGGGCAGGAGTTGAGTCAGCAGAAGTGGACCAAAGGATTGCTCTGAATAAAGTTATTTAAGTTGATGACCACTCTGTCAGGGTTATCTCACAACAGGTAAATTGAGAGAGCTATGTAGGGATTGGAAACTACATGTCAGAGACTTTCAAGGTTGTTGCAAGGCAGTATTTAAAAAATTTTTACTTATTTATTTGGCTGTGCGGGGTCTTAGTTGCAGCATGCAGGATTTTTGGTTGCGGCAGGTGAACTCTTAATTGGAGCGTATCGGATCTAGTTCCCCAACCAGGAATCAAACCCAGGCCCCTTACAATGGGAGCCCAGAGTCTTAACCACTAGACCACCAAGTCCCAAGGCAGTCCTTTTTTCTTCTCCAATAAAAAGTTTTCTTAGTTTTTTTTTTTTTTCCTCTTATCTGTAGGTTTGATCTAAAAGTCCTGAGAGGTAATAAGAGGGCCTGCTGATTCCTCCCAGCTGCCTTTTCTCTGTTCTCTTCTGTCGCATATTAGCACTTTGGTATTTGTTCAGTGCCAGGCAGGACTCTGCCAGGCTGTGGCAGCAAAGGACTGGAAAAGTAGTCACAGATGTCACATCCATTCCAGTTCCATCACCACCAGAAATGTATCCACACAGCTCACTGATCATAGTACACAGAGCACGGAGAGCCCTGCTGTCAGCTCTGAGGCAGAGTCAGGCATTTTCCCCACTATCGCAGGGCTGCCTTACCAATCTGTCAGGCCACTCACTTGTTCCTTCTTTTTTTCCCTTTGCACTGGAAATATCCAAGCTCACTGTCACGTTGGATAGAATTCAAGGTGTGTGTCTCCAAAACCCCTGGAGTATCTTGGTGACCACCCTCCTTTATTCCACCCAAAGATTCCTTCCTGTTGAAAGTTTCTTGAAAACTTTTTAAACCTATTGAGACCAACCCCAAGTGTCTTTGTTGCCTCAGACTAATAGTAACGTCATTCCCAAAGTACTATTTGAAATGGATTCCTTGTCCTCCCAGAGTGGAAGTGCCCTCCTGTCCCAAGAGGAGCATACTCGGGACCCCACCTCCATCTCGTGCCTTTAAGTAAACCGTCCTTATGTCTATATTCACTCTGAGAAGACGTGCTCTCGTTCCCAACCTCCCAACCCCAGATCCTCTGGAGTGTACAAGCCTAGCAGCATCACTACCTTTGGGGATCATACAGCCCAGCAAGTGTCTCGGTGGAGAGTGTCTCCCATCCCTAACCCACTCATCCCCAAAGGAGGGAATAGAGAGAATATTATAGAGTTTCGAGGAGAGCACATTGACCTGCTGCTCCCTTGCTCAGATTTAAGATAAAAAGATGGCACTCTTGCTTCCCTCTGGTAGTGTTGTCCAGTTCCTAATGTTTCTGCTTTGCCTGGGGCCTGTGTTTGCTTCTACTCTTGGGGACCTGGGGAAAATGTGATTAGGCCATTGTCTTCCAAGTGTGTGTCTGGGATGGCGAAAGCAGCAGCAGCTGTTAAACTTAAGTGCAGCACAGAGGTCATCCTGTTGAAGGCAGAAGCTTACTGCATCAGTATTTGCATGACACCCATTGCTAGGACCGCCCCCTCTCCAGCTCTGCCCTGAGGCTGGGACTCTGTCATTGCTGAACCTCTCTTTTGAACGTTGCCCCAGTCACCCTGTTTTCTTCCTCTGCTGATGTCTATTGCTGCCCTACCTAGTTAGGTCATTTACCTTGGCCTTGCACTTTCTTGGGAAACAGTCAAGGTAGATAGGTTTTAGCTAAGTGCTCCTTCAAACTCCATAATCAGTCCTGGTGTTTGGACTGAACCGGAGCCGGTAGAGTGTCCACCTCCTGTCCTGCTGTTGAAGGGAGGAAGCTGATCTCTGCAGGAACGCCCTAGTGCAAGGCCAGTCCCTTTCCCACCCCCTTCTCACCTCCCCCAGGCAGCTGGGAACAGCCTCTCCCTTTGTCTGAACTTCTTGTACAGAATAACCCTCCTTATGGACAATGCAGTCTCTGTGCCTTGTGGGCACAGGAGCCGTGTGAGCTGATCCCAGCACCAGGCAGGGCGGGGGCGGAGCCCTTCCAAAGGCCCACACCAGATCACGGGGGCAGAATCCTTCCAAAGGCCCACGCCACATCGGCTCCTGGTTCCTGTCTAGAGAAACCGCCAAGGGATGTACATTTTCTTCCATCTTTTCCAAGTGGTGGGGGCTAGCCTATTGAAGCTTAGCACTGGGCCAGGAGTAGGGCTGGGGGCTGTGGTCCCTTTGTGATTCAGTCTGGAGGGTTCACTGTACTAGCCTGTGGAGGCTCAATGTGGCTCTGGCCTGACAGCCTTGAACACACAGGGGCTAACATTTGGAAAGAGTTTGCCGCCTGCAGGTGGGGCTTTCTAATTGAAACTCCAGTCATTGCTTGAAGATGTATTTTGTCCTACGGGACGAATTTCCTCTCTTCTTCCCTTTAACTTCTGTCTCTTACTTTCTATTGAGGTAGGTTCTGGCTCTCTGTTGTCGCCTCTTGATCAGTTCACATGCTCTCAAGATACCACCTACCATATGGACATGGCGGGTCCCCCAAGTACACAATGGACAAGCCCCCTGACTTCCCTGGGCCTCAGTTTTCTCACCTGGGTGCTCCCAGTGATCCTTCCTAGCTTTCAAGTCTCTGGCAATGATTCTGAAGCCTGTATATCCCCAGGCACTTCATTTTCCTCATCGCGTGACTATGTTATGATAGGCAAAGTTTTTCTTAGACTGGCCTGCCAATCCCTTGAACCTCTCCAAACTGTTCCTAAAGTTCCCTATCACCTGCAGTTTAGAATACAGACCTCCGTCTAGACCACTGCCCTAAAATTATTTCCTAGCTTTCACTAGTTCTTTAGTAAAAGTTACGACAGAGATGGTGGCTCAGATTGTAAAGCGTCTGCCTACAATGTGGGAGACCTGGGTTCAATCCCTGGGTTGGGAAGATCTCCTGGAGAAGGAAATGGCAACCCACTCCAGTACTCTTGCCTAGAAAATCCTATGGACAGAGGATCCTGGTAGGCTACCGTCCATGGGTTCACAAAGAGTCGGACACGACTGAGTGACTTCACTCACTCACAACAGAGATAAATGCATTGAATGCCAGAAGTCACCTTCCCACTTAGGCATCTCTTTCTTTCTTCTGGGCAAGATATATGTACCAGAGACTCCGCCTTAAAGGCAGCAAATTATACTTTTCCACGTGATGATAACCTTCCCCATGGAGTTGAATCCAAGGCACCATGGGCTGCTCCCCTTCCTGTGTTTCCTCTGCCATTTCACTCCCTTCCCTGCTGTCACCCGAATTTCCCTCCTTCATGGTCGTTTTGATAACTAATCTTCCCTGGCCCACAGCCCATGTGTAAACCATCCTTGTTCTTTTGTACTCATTTCTCTAGGCTGCACCCATTTTCACGGCCCTGGTTAGTATCCTTCCATGTTAATCCTTGAGCCCACGTCACCACTCGCTGGACTCTTGGCCATGCTCTTGGAATACGGAGCCTACCATCACCATCTTCCGTCACGCCCCATACTCACTCTTTAGCCCCATTTCCACTCTTCCTCAGGCACTAGCCTGTCTCAGATCACTGTTGACCTGAGAGCTAAGTCCAGACTTTATTCAGGCCTTCTGTTTCTTACTCATCTCCATGGTTTTAAACAGTGCTGGCCGTTGCTTTTCCACCTTTTCCCCTTCACTGACTCCCGCTTCTCTGACCATCCCTTCTCTGCATCTTTTGGCCTTCTGTCCCTCTGCCTGCTTCTTGAATGTCGTTATTCTCTAGGACTCTGTCGTTAACCTGCTTTTCTTATTCTACCTGCTGTCTCTGCGACCACCACCTTTATGTACATAACTCAAGCAAGTTTTATCAGACAGCCCAGACCTCTTTGCTGACATGCAGATGCCTATTGGGTATTTCTGCTCCTATGATCCACAGAGGATGAGATGGCTGGATGGCATCACCGACTCGATGGACATGAGTTTGAGTGAACTCCAGGAGTTGGTGATGGACAGGGAGGCTTGGCGTGCTGCAATTCATGGGGTCAGAAAGAGCTGGACACGACTGAGCGACTGAACTGAAGTGAACTGAACTGATCCACAAGTACCTCAGGTTCTGAAGGTGCCAATCCAATCATCTTTCCCTCCCAACCTGTTTCTTTTCTAGTATCCTAGATGTGGCCTAAGCCAGGTCTATGGAAACTGTCCTAAACACTTCCCCACTCTGTGCCCCGGCACCGCCCCCTAACTCAGTCAGATACTGCTAAGTAGCTTCAGTCGTGTCCGATTCTGTGCATCCCCAGAGACGGCAGCCCACCAGGCTCCCCCGTCCCTAGGATTCTCCAGGCAAGAACATTGGAGTGGGTTGCCATTTCCTTCTCCCAGTCAGATACAAATCCTGTCAATTCTGCCTCCCCAGGATCCATCCATCCTGCCCTGCAGTTTGGGCCTGGAGCCTCGCCTTAAAAGCAATGTTTGGACGCCCTGCATCCAGGCTTGCCTGCTCCAACTCACCTTCCATGTGGCTGCCAGATAGATTTCTGCAGATCTGATCACATTACTCCCTTGATTAAAGTCCTTTTGATAGTTTCCTTCCTATGGTTCTCAAACTAGGGTCCACATATGGGCAGGTTGGTAGAGCTCACCCTAGACTCCCCATTTTACTCAAGGGTAAGTAACTTAAACAAAATGCAGAATTATCAGGCATGCAGTAAAGAGTAAGCAGATTTTGAGGAGTTCCTACTAGTCCGAAGGATTTCATACTAAGCTGCTAAATTCTCTGGGGATATTTATTCTTTCTCTTTTTTTAACATTTACTGCGGCGTACAAGTTTGAAAAACACCTTAAATTTCCTGGAAAAACAAGTCGGGTTTTTTGTGATCTAGCTCCCTGACTTCTCCTGACTTAATTTCTGTACTGTCCTGCCACCCACTCTATTCCCACGTTGTACAAATTGCTTGATGTTTCCTGAATGTAACTCTCTTTGGCCCCCCATTTCTTTATTCCCACTGTTCCCTCTGCACAGAACATTTTGTCCCATCATTCTGTGATAAATATCCAATCTTCTTTCAAAATTCAGCTCACAGGTCCCATTCTGAAGCTTTCCAAGAAACCTGTCTGTCCACAGCCCAGTGCCATTCCCACTAGGTGTGGTCAATGACCTGCTTTTTTATGCTCTACGTTTGTACCTTGTACAAACTTATTCTAGCTCCTGCTGCTCTTTATTGCCCCCAAGTTCAAGCACCCTGCACTGTCAAAGTTTAAATCCAGTTCTTCTCTCTGACAGCTGTATTTTCTTCTGCAAGAAATATGCATGCCTGGCATACATGGCATCTGGCCCACTATAAACACTGTAAGTGGTAGCTGCTGCTATTACTGATATTCTTTGGTTGACCTTGGAGAGAGAATATAATCTAGCATTTTGGTTAAAAGAGCATTTTCTAGTGCCAGGTTGTTGTTCAGTTGCTCAGTTGTGTCTGACTCTTTGAAACCCCATGGACTGCAGCACGCCAGGCTTCCCTGTCCTTCAGTATCTCCCAGAGTTTGCTCAAGTTCATGTCCATTGAGTTAGTGATGCTATCTAACCATCTCATCTTCTACCGCCCGCTTCTCTTCCTACTCTCAATCTTTCCCAGAATCAGGGTCTTTTCCAATGAATCAGCTCTTCACATCAGCTGGCCAAAGTGTTGGAGCTTCAACTTCAGCATTAGTCCTTCCAATGAATATTCAGGACTGATTTCCTTTAGGTTCAAATTCTAGCTGTGCCCCCTACTAGCTGTGTGGCCTTCAGCGAGTTACTTTACCTCTCTCTGCCTCAGATTCCTTATTTCCAGGGATGATAATACTAGTGGCTATTTCACAGGGCTTCTGTGAAATTTAAATATATTAATACATACAAAGCGCTTAGGATAGTGTGCCTGACAATACTAGAAGCTCAGTGAATATTAACTATCCTCAGGGTAGTGTCTGAAAATCTGCTGTCAGCAATTGTTGCTTCAATCAATCATTGACCAGTCCCTCTGTGCGGAGGTAACTCTTTCTCCCTCTGTAGCTCATCTGTGCTCACAGCTACATTCACACTAGGAAAGACTCTCCATACACATTTAATCCCCTACTGTGTGCAGAGCAGACACTGGAACATTTCTGCACTGGCTTGCCTGATGCAACGAGTCATTTCCAGATCTAGTTGTGTGAACTTTCTTTCTCCCTCTTGGTTGTCACCTACAGACTTCTGTTAAAGCCCAGTCTGGTCTCCTAAACTGTGATTTTGAGTTGAGACCATATGACAGCCTTCCTCACTGGCTTCCTTCTAAGCTCTATCTGTTCCCTGTCCACACCATTTGAAGACCCAGTTCCAGTCTGCCCACATCTCATCTAAAGAGGGCCGTTCACCACTCAGGGGTCTCCCTGTGCAGCTGGGATGTGTTCTTCTCTGTCCCTGCTCACTCAGTCCTGGCTTAGGTCTTCACCGGTGGCTGTGTGACCCACTGGTTATCACACACCCGAGCTCCATGCTTGCTCTCTTCCCTTCACAGTCACCACCAGTCCTTTAGGCCTTGTTTTGCCGTGGCAACCCCATGGTTCTTGTCACTATACTCTAAGCTGTAGCCAGTACCTGTGGACTAGGTGCTGTCTCACACCTCCATGCCTTAAACATGCTTTGCCCTCTCCTTGGTGTGTCTGCCCTCTCTTTTTCTTGCTCCAGCCTCCTGTTCACCTAGTGAACAATTCATCCTCCCAATAGCACCTACTCCTGTGAAGTCTTTATCACTTCCTCTCGTTTACGGTTGACCTTTCTTAAATTATACCCGACCTGGAGATGGTGACTGCAGCCATGAAATGAAAAGACACTTACTCCTTGGAAGTAAAGTAATGACCAACCTAGACAGCATATTAAAAAGCAGAGACATTACTTTGTCAACAAATGTCTGTCTAGTCAAGGCTATGGTTTTTCCAGTAGTCATGCATGGATGTGAGAGTTGGACTGTAAAGAAAGCTGAGTGCTGAAGAATTGATGCTTTTGACCTGTGGTATTGGAGAAGACTCAAGAGTCCCTTGGACTGCAAGGAAATCCAACCAGTCCATCCTAAAGGAAATCAGTCCTGGGTGTTCATTGGAAGAACTGATGTTGAAGCAGAAACTCCAGTACTTTGGCCACCGGATGTGGAGAGCTGACTCATTTGAAAAGACCCTGATGCTGGGAAGGGCAGGAGGAGAAAGCGATGACAGGATGAGATGGCTGGAGGGCATCACGAACTCAATGGACATGAGTTTGGGTGGACTCCAAGAGTTGGTGATGGACAGGGAGGCCTGGCGTGCTGTGGTCCGTGGTGTCACAAGAGCTGGACATGACTGAGCGACTGAACTGACCTTAGGCAGATTACTTTAGTTCCAAGACCCTTGATTTCCACCTCCTAAATTGGTGCTATAATCCCATAATATGCTCAGAGAAAGGTACCTTCCACTTAGCATATTTAAAATTCAACTTAAGTAGCTCTTACTTTACTATAGAATAAAGTCCAAGCTTCTTAGAAGGGCATAGAAGGCCTGCCAGGCATATAGTCAGCACTGAAATGCCAATACTGTTCTCCTTCCCCTGAGCAATCCCTTATGCTCTCCTGAGAAATCTTGTCTTTATCACATAGCATATTAGACTATTTTGATTACAACATATTACAATTAAACTAGCAACAGAAATGGTATGGACCTAACAGAAGCAGAAGATATTAAGAAGAGGTGGCAAGAATACACAGAAGAACTGTACAAAAAAAAATCTTCACGACCCGGATAATCACGATGGTGTGATCACTCATCTAGAGCCAGACATCCTGGAATGTGAAGTCAAGTGGGCCTTAGAAAGCATCACTATGAACAAAGCTAGTGGAGGTGATGGCATTCCAGTTGAGCTATTTCAAATCCTGAAAGATGGTGCTGTGAAAGTGCTGCACTCAATATGCCAGCAAATTTGGAAAACTCAGCAGTGGCCACAGGACTGGAAAAGGTCAATTTTCATTCGAATCCCAAAGAAAGGCAATGCCAAAGAATGCTCAAACTACCGCACAATTGCACCCATCTCACATGCTAGTAAAGTAATGCTCAAAATTCTCCAAGCCAGGCTTCAGCAATATGTGAACCGTGAACTCCCTGATGTTCAAGCTGATTTTAGAAAAGGCAGAGGAACCAGAGATCAAATTGCCAACATCCGCTGGATCATGGAAAAAGCAAGAGAGTTCCAGAAAAACATCTATTTCTGCTTTATTGACTATGCCAAGGCCTTTGACTGTGTGGATCACAATAAACTGTGGAAAATTCTGAAAGAGATGGGAATACCAGACCACCTGACCTGCCTCTTGAGAAATCTGTATGCAGGTCAGGAAGCAACAGTTAGAACTGGACATGGAACAACAGACTGGTTCCAAATAGGAAAAGGAGAACAATATACAGTCAAGGCTGTATATTGTCACCCTGCTTATTTAACTTGTATGCAGAGTACATCATGAGAAACGCTGGACTGGAAGAAACACAAGCTGGAATCAAGATTGCTGGTAGAGATATCAATAACCTCAGATATGCAGATGACACCACCCTTATGGCAGAAAGTGAAGAGGAACTAAANGATATGCAGATGACACCACCCTTATGGCAGAAGGTGAAGAGGAACTCAAAAGCCTCTTGATGAAAGTGAAGGAGGAGAGCGAAAAAGTTGGCTTAAAGCTCAGCATTCAGAAAATGAAGATCATGGCATCCGGTCCCATCACTTCATGTGAAATAGATGGGGAAACAGTGCAAACAGTGTCAGACTTTATTTTTTGGGGCTCCAAAATCACTGCAGATGGCGACTGCAGCCATGAAATTAAAAGACACACTTACTCCTTGGAAGGAAAGCTACGACCAACCTATATAGCATATTCAAAAGCAGAGACATTACTTTTCCGACTAAGGTTCGTCTAGTCAAGGCTGTGGTTTTTCCTGTGGTCATGTATGGATGTGAGAGTTGGACTGTGAAGAAGGCTGAGCGCCGAAGAATTGATGCTTTTGAACTGTGGTGTTGGAGAAGACTCTTGAGAGTCTCTTGGACTGCAAGGAGATCCAGCCAGTCCATTCTGAAGGAGATCAGCCCTGGGATTTCTTTGGAAGGAATGATGCTAAAACTGAAACTCCAGTACTTTGGCCACCTCATGGGAAGAGTTGACTCATTGGAAAAGACTCTGATGCTGGGAGGGATTGGGGGCAGGAGGAGACAACAGAGGATGAGATGGCTGGATGGCATCATGGACTCGATGGACGTGAGTCTGAGTGAACTCTGGGAGTTGGTGATGGACAGGGAGGCCTGGCGTGCTGCGATTCATGGGGTCGCAGAGAGTCAGACACGACTGAGCGACTGACCTGAACTGACTGAACTGAAAAAAAAGACCCAAAGGATTTGGGTTATACAGATGGGGAGTTGAAGGGTGACTGGCTCAGGCAGGTCAGGGGCTCGGTGTTGTCTCGGCTCTGTCTCTGCATTTCTCCACTCTACTACATATAGCTCATTTCGTGGAAGAACTCTCTTGTTGCGTGGATTCTGTGCCATTAGGAGCACTGAGGGAAATGGGGAGAACACCATGACTAAAGCAGCAGTGGGGCTGGGCAGAAATTCCATAAAGGAAATGAAAGCAGGGGGACAGGAAAGTATCTGAATGGGACCGGACTTAAAGCTACAACAGTCCACTGTGTGTGGTTTTATCTCTGCAGACGATTCGCAGATATTTTCCCCTTGCCCCGCCCCCCACCATGACCAAACCCCATCCTTTCTCCTAAACTTACAGTACTGTGTTTCAGATTGCCCGTGGAAGGGGCCATCTTTCCTCAAACTCAGGATATCCCAAACTGCATTCAGTTCCTCCATCCTGCTCCACGGTGTTGCCCAGCCTGCCAGCCTGGCTGTCAGTTCTGGTCCCATCCCCGCTTCTTCCTTCTTGCTCCATTGCCCTAGGTTAGGCCCTCACCACGTCACACCTGTGCCTCTGAGCTGGTCTTCTACCTGGCCTCCCTTCCTCTGCCTTCTTCGTGATAATCTCACTGTCACCAGGTTTTTCTTTGTAAATAACAATGGGGATCATACCAACCCCTTAAAAATATCCAGGGACATCTCAGTACAAACAAAACTCTTCTTTCTTTCATTCAAAATACTTCATGATTTGGGGCCAAGCTACTTTTAAACCTAGCATATGAAGGCCTTTCATTCACTGAATCCTTCCGCCAAGTAGAATCACTTCCAGTCCCCTGCCCCTGACCTGGTCTTCCTTCCATCCATCCCTTTGTCCATGCTTTTTCCTCAGCTTGAATCATCTATGCTACTTCCGCCTCACTTGCTGTGTCACCTTGAGAAAAAATCCTTCGCCCTTTCTGATTCCATTCTTTCCCCATCTGTTCACCAGTGATCACAGTACTTACCTTACAGGACTGAACCACAAGAGCATACGGGAAGCAGCTGGCCCCGTGCCTGCCAGAGAAAGTTGCATTTTCTCTCTCCCCTTTTGGCCTTTCTCCCACACCTTCCAGATCTTGCTCTCTTTCTTCTGTCTTGATAACCTCCCCTGGTTTGTCCCCTCACCAAAAGCCTTCCCTCTTCTCTCTCCAGAACTCTTCCAGCACATTTTATCACAGCCCTTTCCCCCAAACTGAATTTCTTTCTTTTTTTTTTAACCTCAGTTCAGCGAACACGGAACAATACTCATAGGGTGTTGGCATTGGCTACCTACAACAGATCAGGCCTGACTCTGGGTTCAGGCAGCCCCCCAGTTCAGATGGTATGATGAGTGTTCGCATGCAGTGTCTCTCTTCTGCTGGCTGGATGTCCTTCCTTCAGCCAAGGTCCCAACCTTAGGCAGAGGACACCAGCGAGCTGACTGAGGCCCATGGACATGCAGAATCATTAACCGACAAGCCCTTCATGGACACAGCCCTCCTCTCAGCTCCTCTGTGTGGATACAGTTAGAAAGTGCCCTTTGTCCTTTACAGGTGGGGAAGGGAGAAGCTGGACACAGGCCCCAGGAGGCTGCTTCCATTCCTACCTGCCACTCCTGTGGCCTCTCAGCCTCTGACCCTCAGTGCCTGTTGTGCTCAGCCAGTTCTCCTGCCGCCCCCAGACCCTGTTCCCTCCACTGCTCCACCGGCTCCCTTGCAGGCACATACAGATAATACCTTTTACCAATTTTTTTTTTTCCCCTGAAACACATAAAACCACATAATCATAGAAATAGAGTTGTTAGAGTTCAATTCATACAGATGGTGGTTTTCAGACTGAACCCTTGGAGAAGGTAAATCAGTAGTTTATATTCTGGGGAGAGAGGATGGAGAAAGGCCCATGTGAGTGACATGTGAGTCAGAGAGGGTGGGGCCCAGGGGAAGTTGTCACCTCACTTCCCTTTAGTCAGGAAGGCTCCATGAATTTCAGGGGGAGTTTCAGTTGTTGGACTTGGTATTCTTCCCTACCCACACACACATCTGGCCTTTATCCTTATCAAGGATGACTTCCTGGACTCTTTCAGCTTCTCCAGTTTATCAGCCTTCCCCCAGTGTAGGTAGCATTCCTTGGACCCTCTTACCTCCAAGATCTTCCACCCAGCTTCCCTGCAGGTTCTAAGTGGTCCCATTTCCTAGCAGTCCATTGACAGACTTACCCTTCTTTTCTGTATATTTCAGCCTATAAGGTGTTTTCCTGAGCCAAAGTCTAAACCCCATGTGTGCTGTATCTCATTGTCTTCTACACAGCACATAAACATGCTTAAGCCTCTTCCGATTAAAAACAACCCTTAGGGGAGCAGTGGATTACCCTGAGCCCAGCAAAATGGAGCTTGAGGCCATGAGTGGATATACCAGTCCAGTGAGCCCAGCTATCTTTGCCCATGTGACTGTGGTGCTGTTGGCCACTGACATGTTCTTCACCTCTTGTTTCTTTGTTTATAAGGTCACCTCCACCAAGTACACTTGGGATATCTACAAAGAGCTCCTCATCTCTTTGGTGGCCTCACTGTTCATGGGCTTTGGAGTCCTCTGCCTGCTGCTCTGGGTCAGTGTCTTATGTCTGAGCTCCCAAGGGTTCCAACCAAGGGTCTTCACTGAGTCCTTGCTTTGGTAAATTAATTTTTGGTTTTTGTTCCTACTGTTGCTAGAAGTGTCCTACCTGCTGCTCACAGTAAAGGCATATATGTGAAAAAACAAAACCAAAACCTTTAGAGTCAATCTGGAGGTGAGAGTCAGGCACTGATATTTTCAAAACTCTCCAGATGATTCTGGTGTGCAGCCAGGGCTAAAAAAGATAAACAGCTAAATCCAGACTTCGTACCAGGTCATACAGAGCTCTTCATGACTGACTCCTATACGCCCTCTGGACTGGAGACTCCCCAGAACTCCCCACACCGGCCATATCTTCTGCTTCCATACCTTCACACACATGCTTCCATCTGCCTGAAAATGTTTCCCTGCCTACTTTAACACTCAGCTTTGGTGTCATTTCTGTGAAGCCTTCAAGAACTAACCCCCACCTTGGGGTAAGGTGCCCCCCCTCTGCTGCTCTCTAAACCCTCACGGTTTAACTCACCACTTGCTATTGTAACTGTTACTTTATCTCTCTGTCTTCTTTTCTAGACTGTTAATATTTTTCAGGAATCCCAGTGCCCTGGAGATGCCATTTGGTAGGAACTGGGTTGGTGGTCTCTATCAGATATTTGAAGGTGCTTTCTCCTAGGACTAGGACTGGAACTGAAGGACATGGACATGTTCATGTAGTCAGTCAGCATTTACTGAGGGCTCGCTGTGGTCATTCATTAATACCAGTGTGGTCCAGGTGACTAATGGATAGTTGAAGATCTCTCTGTCTACCAGGTGGCACAGTGGTAAAGAATCCTGCCAAGGCAAGAGATGCGAGAGATGTGGGTTTGACTCCTGGGTTGGGAAGATCCCCTGGAGTAGGAAAGGGCAGCCCACTCCAGTTTTTTGTCTGGAAAGTTCCATGGACAGAGGAGCCTGGCGAGTGACAGTCCATGGGATCAGAAGGAGTTGGACAGAATTGAACACAGCACCCACACACACATATCTCTACCATATTTAACCTCAGGAACTGTTTCATCATTTATAACAGTCTGCTTTGTTTGTCTCTAGATGGACACTTAGTCCAAACCTCTCAATAGTGCTCTCCAAACAGCGCTTTGCACAGTTTATTCAGGAAGTATTTGTTGAATGAAAATCATTAATCGACATACAAGAATATACCTTCTTGCTTCACCCCTTGGCTATGAAATGTCGAGGTAGAAACAGTGCTGAGTCCTTTACCTGGGTCATCTCCTTTAATCTTCACAGTCCAATGAGACAGGTGCTGTTGGAGGTTCAGCCACTTAACATTAAGTCATATAAGTACTAACTGGAGATTTAAAATCAGGTCTTGTGACCCCCAGGCCTACTGAAGTATACCTAACACAAGAAATATTTATTGACTCAACTGATACTGTCATCCCAAGGCAAGTAGAAAAGCTTTTGAATTCTTACTGTCTTCCCCATTTGACTCTGGGTCCCTCGACCTCTCTTCCCCGTCTCACATTTCTTATTCACTCTAATACTCTGCAAACACTGTGGAGGGGCAGATGAGTCCAACACTGGTCAGATACTAGAGGTACAGACACAACTAAAATATTGGTCCTTGCTGAGAAAAACTTTGCATTGCAGTGAGATTGTGAAAGTGAAGGGAGGGACTGCTTCATTGCATGGAAAAGCTGCTTTCATCTTGAGTTAGGAGACAGGGCTTGGAGGTGTAGGGGTATATGAAAGATGCTGATATCCTTGGGGAACAGTTAAAGCATAGGATGTGGCCCAGGAGAATGAGGGGAGGCTGAGGACCAGATCAGATAGGCCTTCAGGTACAATGCTAATTAGTCTGAGCCTTTTGAATAGCTGAATTCTTTTGCCATTTCCTTTCAAGTGTAGGTACTCGTACTCTGTGAGCTGGATCAGAACTGTACTTTGGCTCTAACCTCTTAACTCTAAGACTAAACTTCCACATAGCTTGTTGTTTAGTGGCTAAATGTCTGACTCATGGACTGTAGCCCACCAGGCTTCTCTGTGCATGGGATTTCCCAGGCAGGAATACTGGAGTGGGCTGCCATTTCCTTCACCAGATCGTTCCTAACCAAGGACTGAACCCAAATCGCCTGCATTGGCAGGCAGGTTCTTTACTGCTGCAGCACCAGGGAAGCCCCTCCACAAAGATACATTCCACTACTGTTGAACACATTGTTTCTCCCAAACCGCCACCTCCTCTGAATTCCACATGTGCATCACACAGTCCTGTGCACAGTCACTGGATCACTGCGTGCAGTTATTAGCTCTGTTACAGGAGCTGCTGGAGACTGTTAGAGGAGCTGCTGGAGATACAAACTGCATTTTGCTGAAACCTAGTCCATGGCACCCCACTCCATTACTTTTGCCTGGAGAATCCCATGGATGGAGGAGCCTGGTGGGCTGCAGTCCATGGGGTCACTACTGAGTGACTTCACTTTCACTTTTCACTTTCATGCATTGGAGAAGGAAATGGCAACCCGCTCCAGTGTTCTTGCCTGGAGAATCCTAGGGACGGCGGAGCCTGGTGGGCTGCCGTCTACGGAGTCGCACAGAGTCGGACACGACTGAAGCGACTTAGCGGCAGCAGCAGTCCTCACCCCCAATAGTTCTGTAGAGTTGGTGAGTGTATGGCGTGAGGAGGGTGCAGGTAGCCAGATAGACAACCAAGTGTGCAGAGTGAACCTGGCTATCTCTGGGAAACCTCCAGTGTGTATTTTTCCAACCCTGTCAGTTTCCAGACCTTCTTGGGGGAGGGAGCTCTCTCACCTGCACCACCACCCCCCACAAGTACCCTCTCTCACTGGCTGCCAGTGTGATGTGATTTGGCTAGACAGTGAACCATGTGGGGACAGCATCCCCTTGTTCACTGATGTGCCACCAGCAATTAACCCCGTCTTGCACGTGGTAGGTGGTCAGTAATATGTGGATATTTACTAACACAGGTCTGATTGTGCTGCTGCTGCTAAGTCACTTCAGTCGTGTCCGACTCTGTGTGACCCCATAGATGGCAGCCCACCAGGCTCCCCCATCCCTGGGATTCTCCAGGCAAGAACACTGGAGTGGGTTGCCATTTCCTTCTCCAATGCATGAAAGAGAAAAGTGAAAGTGAAGTCGCTCAGTCTGTCCGACTGTTAGTGACCCCATGGACTGCAGCCCACCAGGCTACTCCGTCCATTGGATTTTCCAGGCAAGAGTACTGGGGTGGGGTGCCATTGCCTTCCCCGAGGTCTGATTGTAGCCTCCTCAGAACTCTTTGGTTTCTCTGCTTCCAGAATAAACCAAACTGCTCCATTTGGCCTTCAACATTCAGCCACAGGTGGCTTCACTTCCCCCCTCTGCTTTCACAACCTTGAAGAGGCCAGCGTAGCCAGTGATTCACTAATTTCCCCTGCCCCGGGCTACTTGTATTCTCCCACCTCTGGTCCACACAATCCGTCTCAACAACTCCTAATGCTGGGCTCACCCAAGTTTATGGGCTGGTAAGGAAGGTCTCCCCACACATCGGGTCCCTGGGCTGAGACTTTCCCGCCGACCAAGTCCACTCTCGGGCCACGGAGAGGCTGCCTGCAGCCCACCCCTCAGGTCCCACTCTCTCTCGAGGGAGCTCTCTGAGGGGACGGCTGACCCTGGAACTTGCTCCAAGGTCCCAGGTGGGGTGGATGGGCTACGAACAGAAGCTGTGTTGGTCGTGCTGGTGGACGAATCCCAGAGGGTCCAGAAGGAGGCCACGCAGGGGCTAAACGTTAGGAAGGCGCAGGGTACAGCCTGGGCGGGCAAGGGCCCAGGGCCAGGCCGCGCGAGCTGACCGAGGCGGGAGGCGATGCGGCGGGAAGGGGTGGGGAGCCGGGGCTGGGCGCGCTTCCTGCCAGGGGCCCAGCGGCCCGCCCCTGCCTCCGCCCTGCGGGCCCAGCAGAGCCGGGGCTGGCCGGCCCCTCCTGCCTCGACTAGAGGCCCAATCAGCGGGCGCCCCCTACCCGGCCCGCCCTCTCCCCCTCTGGTGACAGAAAGTCGGCCCAGCAGATGAGGAAGTGGCAGGCAGGCTGGCCCTGGGGACTCCTCTCCAGCCCTGCTCCATCCCAGCCCTCCACGACTGCCCGCCTGGCCCCCACTGGTGAGTCGGGACCTCCCAGGGCGGGCTCGCCACGTGCCCAGGCCCCTGACCCGCTGGGCCACTCGGCCCGGCCCTGCCCTGCCCTGCCCAGGCTGTGGGCGAGGCTGTGCCTGTGGAGAGTGGGTGGGAGGTCCCAGCTCTCCGGGGCTGGGCCTCCCCAGCAGCCTCCCTCGCGCCTGGCCCCCATTTGCTTGAACCTGGGCCCTCCACCACCACCTCCGACTCTGGCCCCTCTCCATCTCTTACTCCTCCCTCCCCTTGGCGCCCTTTTGCACCCCCGCTGCTCCCTTTGCCTGTCTCCTTTTCCCTTCCATCCATCTTAAAGCAAGGAAGGACCAGACCGAGTTTCCCTACTGGGGACACACCCAGACTCTCCTCAGACTTGGGGAGAGGGCCTTCCAGAAGCCTGGAGCCACCCCTGACCTCCAGGGTGCCGGCGGGTGTGAGGTGGGGGAGGTGAACTTGGGGATGGTGGCAGAGACAGACCGGGAGATAACAAGCTGGCAAGCTCCCGTGGGTCGAGGAGGAGCTGTGTGTTAGAACACATGCTTCTGGGCAGGCCCTACCCTGGAATAAGCAGCCAGCAAAACTCTGGGAATGAATGAATGATGACTGGCATCGGTGAAAAGAGAGTTGTGGGAGTGCATGACCCAGGGCAAGTCTATGTCAGCACACGGTGTGGGTGATGTTGGCTTCATTCACCTGCAGGTGGGCTGTGTGAGTTTATGTATGTGACCGCGCTCATCTGAGACTCACAGACGCCAGAGGAAACCTGCATGTGAGCACAAGCATTTGCACATGGTAATGCGGCTCCGTGAAGGAGCATGTGTGTTTAGGTGTGTTTGCCAGTGTGCGCGTAGCTAGGAGCAGGCCTGAGTATTAGAGACCGTGCATGTCAAAGTCCACGAAGACTTGTGCGGGTGGTGTGTCAGACAAGGGCAGCTGCAGCTGGCAGGAGGCAGGTGGGCTCTGCGTGTGCGTGCTCGCCACTGGCAGGTTGTCGCAGGGGCAGAGGGAGAGCTGTGGCAGGGGCTGTGTGTATGGGAGGGCTGGGGGCCTGACCGAGGTGGCGCAGTTGTGGGTGGGCGTAGAGGTTGGGGGAGCGTCTGTGAGATGTGTGTGCAGCCCCCGTGACCGTCAGAAGTTGTGTTCTTTACTTAGTACCTGCAGGGTTGCTTCTCTGGGTGGAGGGAACCTGGCCAACCCAAGTGAAGGCAGCTCGCAGAGCACCTGCTGTGCTGGCTGTTTGGGGAGCGCCTTGCCCCTTGGGGGCTGTCTGTCTGGAGTCCCAGGCTCTCCTCCTGGCCAAGGCTTTTGTGTCCCTTCGAGCCCTCCCCCGACATTCCTTCAGGCTCGGAGAGGGAGAGGGCCTAGTCAATTATGACCCCTCCTTGAGGGAGGGGAAGATTCCTGAGACCTCTCCCACTCTCCACCTCCTCACATGCCACTGGCTCCCGGCCCCTCCCTGGGAGAGAGGGGTGATGGTACCCATTCTGAAGTAGGACAGCCTGAGAATTTATGGCTCATTTAGAAGAGGATGCCCGGGTATGGGTTTTCAGCAGTTCTCTTTGGGCTGAGGCTAGGCCTGGGGCTGGAGTCCAGGTTTTTGTCTCAAAATCTAGAGTTCATCTGACTGGTCCAGGGTGGCTGGGTGGGTGGTGAGTCCTGCGCTTTACTTGGCTTTCTCAATCCTGGTGGGTCCTCCAGGCACTGACCTGTGACCTGGACCCACCCTCCACCTCGGACTCTGTGCTGTGGGGGTGGGCAGAGGGCGGGGCTGCTGCCAGATCTAGTCAGACAGGTGGAGCCGCCAGGGCAGGAGTCTCAAAGAGCCAGGCTTCTGGAAAGGAAGGGTGAGAGGAGAGCGTCTGAGACAGAGGAGAGGCTGCAGGTGAGAGCCCAAGGGGGCAGAAGGGAGCCTAAGAGGAGGGATGGGCAGTTCCTGAGAGGACAGGAGGGGCCATGCCGGGAGATGTGCATCCTGAAATGGGGCAAGAGAAATTGAAGGGGAGGACCTCTGGAGAGGTGAGAGACTGGTGAGGAAGGGAGAAGAGGTTCGTTCCGGAGATGAATTCCCTGGCGGCAGGAGGTAAGCCTCTCTGGAAGGAGACCAGAAATTGAGAGTCCTCTTGTGGAAGAAGAAGGGAGGGGAAGTCAGAAAGTAGAAATCCCTGGAGAGGAGCAGAGTGTGAGGAGAGGAGAGGAAGGTGTGGAGAGGAAGGGCAGAACAGCCCTTCCCAGGCATGCAGGATGTGTGGGAAACAGATCCCCCACCCACCCCATCCCTGCCCCCCATGGCCCCTCCTCGCTCTGGTCCCCAGCAGCTCCTTCCTCTCACTGCTCTGTCCTTTCTGTGGCAAGGTGTCTGGAACTGTCCTGTCTGGTCTGTGTCCTGTCTGTGGGTCAAGGGTGAAATTGGGGGCAGGCGGTTGGGGGAACAGTCAGCCCTCTCTGACACCTCTCCTCCTGTCCTCGCCAGAGCCCTTAGCCAGGATGGAGGCTGTTGTGAACCTGTACCAGGAGATGATGAAGTATGCAGGTGAGATGCTGTCTACTAGCCTTTCCTCCTTACAGACCCCTTGACCCTTTGTGACCTGACCTCATGTCTGCAAACCTGTTGGGGACCATTTGGACTCTGTGACCCTTCCTTACTTTTTTTTTAACCCTTATTCATAGATCCCCGGCTCCAGGGCTACCCTCTGATGGGGTCCCCCCTGCTAATGACCTCCATCCTCCTGAGCTATGTATACTTCGTTCTCTCACTGGGGCCTCGCATCATGGCCAACCGGAAGCCCTTCCAGCTCCGTGGCTTCATGGTTGTCTACAACTTCTCACTGGTGGCACTTTCTCTCTACATTGTCTATGAGGTAGGCCCCTGGGATGCCTTAGCTTTATTCCTCCAGGATAATGGGTGGGCCTTCGGGCTAGAGGAGGCATCTTCTTTCCAGAGAGGCTCAGCTCTGTTTCTCCATCTAGAGCAGGGGTGCCCAACCTCCAGGCCATGATTGGGGACCGCTGGTCTAGAGAACAAAAGAGATTTGGGGGAGGGAGGGATGTCTGGCTCTCTAATCCACACTTCTTCATAGTTCCTGATGTCTGGCTGGCTAAGTTCCTACACCTGGCGCTGCGACCCAGTGGACTTTTCCAACAGCCCGGAGGCCCTGAGGGTAAGTGGTGGTGGAGGCCAGGCCCCAAACAACCAGGGGTAAGAGCACTTCGGATGTGCCCTGTCTTATAGGCCCATTTAGAGAGGCTCTTGGCAGTCCTAAGGATGTCCTGACTTCTTACAGATGGTTCGAGTGGCCTGGCTCTTCCTATTCTCCAAGTTCATTGAGCTGATAGACACAGTGAGTAATTACGTGAGATTTGAGAATGTGTGGGGAGAAAGACGTGAGAGGCCTTGGCTTTGAAACCCCTTCCCTCCACACTTCCCTCAGGTGATCTTTGTTCTCCGGAAGAAAGATGGACAGGTGACCTTCCTACACGTCTTCCACCACTCAGTGCTTCCCTGGAGCTGGTGGTGGGGGGTAAAGATAGCCCCAGGTGAGTGGTGAAGGCCACCGGGACAGGGACAGGCCATGGGGCTGAGGCTCGGCTCCTGACCCTGCTGTCCGCTCGCAGGAGGAATGGCCTCTTTCCACGCCATGGTAAACTCCTCGGTGCACGTCGTCATGTACCTGTACTATGGCCTGTCTGCCCTCGGGCCTGTGGCTCAGCCCTACCTCTGGTGGAAAAAGCACATGACAGCCATCCAGCTGGTGAGGGGCCCGACCTGACCCACAGTCATCCCCCCGACATTCTGGTTTGGACCCTACCTGTATCCAACCTACCTCACCTTTGACTCCAGCCCTCCCCACTCACTGTTCTGTCCCCTTGCCCTCCAGTCCTCTGTCCCTGTGCCCTCTGACCCATGCTTTTTGGTCCCAGATCCAGTTTGTCCTGGTCTCACTGCACATCTCCCAGTACTACTTCCTGCCCAGTTGTGACTACCAGTACCCAGTCATCATCCACCTCATCTGGATGTACGGCACCATCTTCTTCGTGCTCTTCTCCAATTTCTGGTATCAGTCTTACACTAAAGGCAAGCGGCTGCCCCGTGTACTTCAGCAAAACGGAGTTCCAGGTACCACCAAAGTCAAGGCCAACTGAGAAACATGGGCTAGCTAGGTGCCCACCTAAGTGCCTCAGGACTGCACCTTAGGCAGCAGCTGTCATTGTCCTCCCCAGCTACACCTGTGACCAGGGTTTATGTGGTCAGGACTGAGCAGCAGACAGCTCTCTGCACCCCACAGCTGGTACACAGAGACCACCGCTTCCGTTCCTCCCTGACTTCTCCTGGCCAGCCCCAGGGACGTGGCCTCATTGCCCTCTGCCACTCCAGAGCCGGGGGCTGAAAGGGCTGGACACTTACTTCCCCCTCCCTGCCTTACACTTGGGAGAGGAGCACTCAGGGCTGGCCCCCACCAGGGTCTTGTGGCCTTTTCCTCACACTGTAAAGAGGTCAGCAATAATCTGTCACTGTGGACCCAGGCTCCCCCCTTCTCCACCCTACACTGAAGTAGGAGCTTCTTGGCCAAAGGTCAGGGTC